>JBBPKT010000018.1:23716-83916 GCA_038089395.1 Pulveroboletus frians
ATGTAAACATTCTTCACCTTTATAATCAAGTGACATGTAAACATTCTTCACCTTTATAATCAAGTGACATGTAAACATTCTTCACCTTTATAATCAAGTGACATGTAAACATTCTTCACCTTTATAATTAAGTGTAATGCAATGCATACATCCCCAAAGATGTCATCAATTGACATATCTGTAACAGAGTACACAATTATAAATCTTAGAAGGGAGACAAATAACCTATAGCTTACCAATACTGCCATTCTCACCACATAGGAGCCTACTAGGCATTCACCTATACTTAATCCTGTCAGGGGAATTTTACCATCTGGGGGCAGTTCCAATGCAATCATCCTCAGAACTACAGAGTGGTGTCAATTAATCACCTCAGATAACATGCAAGCACAAACCAAGCCCACACATATTTCATAGCTCATATTTTACCACCAAATAATTGATCAGATTGCCCATGATGAGCTTTACCTGGGTTTCTCTGATTAAATTGTCCAAGACTAGAGGAGTGTGCAACAGATCCTTAATGTGAAGGAGTGAACACTGATCACAGATATCAAACCCACCATCTGACTATCTGATTTTTGGCCTCAGAGGTCATATCTTCAACAAGTTTCAATATCTGGCAGAGAACTCTGCTTTCAGTGATCTCATTGCCAAAGAAATTGTTTGGATCCTGCTTGATCTCCAGCATGAGATCATTCAATCCATGAACCTGCAATACAGGTTTGAAGACTGAGCAGTTTGACATGTCTGAGGGATGATCACTAACCTGAAGTTCTGGTCAGTGGACTGCACAGGCCATACTACAGGTAGGATGGGTTAGTGTCAACCTGTACCCATTGAGGGTATAGTGTTGGCAGGTACAGGTACAGTGTTCATTCACTGACCTGCAGTGTGACCCATAAGCAACCCTATTAACAATTGCAATGAGGCAATTCAAAGTGGCTGGCACAAGATAGATTCAACTGACTCAGATATATGATGATAATGAGCAGCTGATGTCATACCCGGGTCTGATCCTCCAGCAGTCAGAAGCCAGGCCTTGAGTCACTGTGATAGGACTAATCAGAGAATAATTAAGGAGGGAAGTTTAGTCTTGTGCAAGGCATAATAAGCCGCGAAATGGAATCGTTATCTCTCAAATGATGACAAATATCAAGCGGACGGAATCATGTCATATTTACCCGAGAGAACAACAGGCCTGTTGACGTTTATCTACGTAGAAAGCCAGCTCACTAAGGTGAAAGGACGCGGAAATGGAATACACAAGGTACTCACTAGACCGGCATCGTCCTTCATCGCTAAGGTGTAATCCGAGTCCGGCCGTTACAGCTAAGTATTTAAGCACTGTTTTCAAGTTGGCTCAGCTCGTTGTTGCCCCCCGCAGCAATCTCGTCCTTACCATCATCACTTGCTACGCTATTAGCATGCCGTCTCGTGCTGTTGAAGAAGACTTCTCCTCTGCCATTCGTGGCATTCGGGACTCTGAAACTGATCCAGACGACTCTAGTTCCGGGGAAGAGTCTCACAGGAACGCACCCGAGAGCTCTGAATCCAGTGGAGAGAGCGATGGTGATGACGATCTCCGTAGAATCCGTGAAGCCGTTGCTCCTCAGTCGGTCAACGCGACTGCAGAGGATCTTCGTAAGGTCAGTTAATATTTAGTATCTGACGTGATCATTTCACTAACATTTGCGACACGTTCAGACATTGGAGGCGACTCAAAACCTTCTCGTGGTGTTGCGCGGCAAGTACGGCGAGGCGATGAAACGGAACGCTCTCCTCGAGGGTCAGAAAGGAAAGGGGAAAAAGGGAAAAAAAATAGGTAACCTTACTGAGCAGGAACTCAAGATCGCTCTTCAAGAAGACGAGATCCGTTTCTTCGGTCGGAAATATGCCGGTACCCATTGCCTGTGGATCAATGCTGGGATCTTCCCGCTCTGTCACAACCCCAAGATTAGCCTCCTCAGCCCCGAGCGCTGGCTATCGCCCCTCGCGATGGAAGAAGGTGTGAAGACGGAACTGTTCAACTTCGTTCCAAAGGCGAGTCACAAATTGATGGCTCACAAGAACTTTTCGACCCCAGTAGGTCACAATCGTTTGATTTCGGCCACTGGCTTCACTGATTTCGTCCACAGTTTGGCGTTGGTGTTTCCAATGTACGATCAGAGATGGCTTCGGATATCAAGAGTTGCGCTGGTGCCATTTTTGGCCTGAACTCAACGTTCTTCAGCCGCGGGTATGACCGAGTCACGCAATCAGAATGTCGTGCCCTCGTTGTCGGCCCCAATGACAAATATACGAAGTTTGCACCTGTCCTGTTCCCTCGTCCTAGCAGCCCTCAGCCGAGCGACTTTCTGAAATGCGCAACCCTTGTTCGAGTATGTTGAATTTCCTCCAGTCATCTTTTTACTGATGAGGCACGGAAACAGGTACTGAGGGTCGCACTATTCGGAAAATCATCAATCAATGGTGGACGCTCATCGGGACCAAAGCCAAAGGCCAAGCTCTGGGACCTCAAGAGCACGACAGCAGGAATGATAGCTAATGCGGCCGTTGTAGTACGTTTGGAAGTTTCTGAATTGAATCGCGACACAAATCTACTTTTTTCAGGCAATTTTTGTTCTTTCTGGGGATCCTAACCTCTACCCCAAAGGGGAGAAGACCAGCATCCCATATCTCGAATGGCAGTCCTTCTACTACTCCCGCTTGCATGACCAAAGCCTGTGGGCGAAGTCGGTCTTCAAGTTTTTCAACGACGCTCTCTTCCCCGCGACGTCCTCTGGAGTTGGAGATCTCCTGGAAATGAATAGTGTGAATGACGCTAACGAGTGGGAAGCAGAGTTTGAGCTTGCCTTCGCTGCCGGTGTCCAGCTTCAAGGTTCTTCTGTGGGACTGCCATACCAGGCTCAGCCTCAACCTGAGCATGATCTAGAAGTATCCGCTGCAGCTCCAGCACGTCTTCCCCCTTCATTGTCAACTGGTATGCAAGATATTGGTGCGCCCTTCATTCTTTGTGTCATTGCTCCAGCTCCAGCTGTGTTTCTCCCCCCTGCAGCTCCCATCTCGGCTGCTCGTGTGCAATCTATTTCTCGCACTGTGATCCCAGCCGCTCCTGCTCCTGTTCTTCCCGCTCCCGCTCCGCCCGCTCCTGCTCCGCCCGCTCCTGCTCCACTTGTACCTGTTCCGCCCGCTCCTGTTCCGCCCGCTCCTGTTCCGCCCGCTCCTGTTCCACCCGCTCCCGTTCCACCCCCCTTTGTTCCACCTGCATCTGTTCCACCCGCATCCGTTCCACCCACTTTCGTTCCACCCGCACCCATTCCACCCACCTTCGTTTCAGCTGTGTCCGCGCCACTTGCAGCAGGGTTCACCAACAATCCCACTGTACCTGCCGATGAAGTACTTGCGGTGAAGACTAGGCCGAAGCCAAAGCCAAAACGAAAAGGTAAAGCAACTGAAGATCCCGGAAAACCACAGGATGAGGTAGGTGACCTTGCCGCTGGAACTGGGAGTGCTGTTGCTCTCAAGAGAAAGACGAGGAGGGCAAACAAGTAATCTTTCGATGGGTCACACAGGTCTCTTATCATGTCCTGACTTCGATAATCTCCGCTCTCGTTCACTTTCCCTATTACATCTTGCTACGTTACAGTCCAGTCACCTCTAAGGCTTGTTGTGTCCTCATGTCTAGAGTCCGACTCGTGCGCAAACACGTTGCAATTGAGATATATTTGTTTTGCATAATGACTTGATTGGTAAGCAGCTTGAAAGGTATTTGGAATTCAAGCTCCGCACTGTCCTACCTTTCCATTAGTTTCGATGTAGAAGGGGGTGCTACCCTCCGGGAAGGTAAGTTCTGTCAATTTTCCGGTCTAAGGTCCCTTTCATTGCACAACTGTATAGGACCTAAGACTGCCACCATGACAAGTACCCTGGGGCAGAATAAGCTTTCTTGACCACCTGTCAAGTCGCCCCTTGCTGCGTGGGGAGACTTGCCGTGTTTGTTGCGTTCAATGGCAACAACCTACAAGGTGGGTTATCATTGCAGGTGAGGACCGTTCGGAAACCAGACCATTCACACTGGCTTATTGACAGACGAACCATCATTGACAACATCGTCCCTTCTGGCCAGCCCAGCTGACGCTCATCTGACAATTTGCGACTAATTCCCTGGACCTCCACAACTCACTCGCGCAGTGTAAGTGACTTCCTCCTACCCCCATCACTCTTACTTACGCGCACTTTGAATTTAGCGAAGCTATCTTCTCTACCTCGTCACTGTTCTAATGCTCACCTATTTCGGTCGTAAGTGAGGATTCCTCCATCTCCATTATAGTGCTCACTCTCTACTCAGATCGTGAACTACCAGATGGAATGCACCTCGCTATCTCCTCCGTTTGTTATGCCGTACTTCCGTTCTTTCTTCTTTACCTGACCTCTCTCTAAGCCCCTTTTCCCCCCCATCCGAGCGCAAGTTTCAGCTCCAGCTCCTGCTCGACAGCAAGGAAAAGCAGCTCCAACAGGCCGGTGCGCTCGGTCAACGCATCCTCGCTCAGCAGATCGAGCTCGAGGAGAAGATCCGGCACCTCCAGGACTTTGACGCAGAGCGTGGCGACGACGACGATCTCGATACAGACGCTGGAGAACGCTACCGTGAACTCGCAGACACCGTCAAGGCTTGGGACCTCGAAAATGCCCAGCTATCGAGTGCATTTGGTCCAAAGCGCCTTCAGAGGACACGCTTTCTCCATCAATCCCAGTCAAGGACCTTGCTCGCGATGAACCAGAACGATCTAAACCATCCTCTTCGTCCGCTGCTCAATCTCGTCGGGCCAAAAATGCAGCTCACAGAGCAGATGATGTCGAATTCGCATTTGAAATTGGTAGCAGCAACACCTCGAATCGCGTGCCCCAAGGTGCACCCCCCGCACGTTTTCTGCCTGCTGTCCACCCTCCAGGCCACAGTGAGGTCCGGGATTCGGCTGCATCGCACAACACGTTCTACAGTGTGCCCTCCGTATGCTATTAGCGCCTTACTGCCTCACTATGCCCCTGCCCATGGGGTCGCGTCTCAGCTTTGCCAATTCGCATGGGTGGTAACATTTTCGTGTTTAGTGTGCTTCAGAGAAGGTGTGTGGATGCGACATATGAGTCCATCTTGGAATCTTTTAGTATGTATATAATTGAATTGAGATTCGCCTCAGACATTGGAAGATGGAGATTGCTGGGAAACCCTTTGTAATCAGGCTTTATGTTGCAATCGTGCGGGAACGGTTTGCAATGCCTTGAAAGCGAATGAGACCCTCCTTTTGGGGGGTGTTGGCTCCGTGGTTTTCAATTACATTACAAACTACTTGAGATGGTAATTAGTCCCTTCCAACTGCTTTGTAATAATTTCGGGTGGGATTCCAAGTCAGTTACAATGCCGGTGGCATATTGAGACCTTGCAAGCGCTTGAAAGTCGTGGGAATGGTACATAGCTTTTTCCGACATAGTCATCCTCTACTCTTAAAGTCCGTAGAGAGGAAGGAGGGGAAACACGCAACGCGGCACACCTACTCGTCCGGCACATGAAACTCGTCCGGAAGGCCACGAGGGATATACCACATGTAAACGACCGCGATGGAGATGAGCCAAAGAAACACAGCATGACCTCCCAAAATGCGGTGTTCCTTCGAGAACGCATACATGGAGGTCGCCGTTGCAGGTCCGATCGCGCGTGCGATCGATGCCGAGGTCTGACCCATGCCATTGATGGATCCCAGCGAGTTCTTTGACGGTGCGGACGCGGTGATAAACATAAATACACATGCTGCAAAAACAGAGGCAAAAACACAACGGGCACGAAATTCAGCGCGCGAGCGCCCTTTAAACAAGGAACAGACTGCAAGACAATGCTGGGACACATACCAAATGCAATGTCCCAAAAGACGATCAGCACGAGTTGCACCCCGATACAGACATAGATCCACATGTCGACGACGCCGCGTGTTTGAACGATTTGGCTCATCAGTGGGAAGAGGAGGATGAGGGGGATGTAGCAGGTGATCGCTCTACAAAAGAGACGTTTGGGGCCCATACAGTCGACGAGTCTGGCAAGGAACAAGAGTTGGAAGACGCCATCTGCGAGACCAAGTAGGCCGAGACACGCGCCAATGCTGGATGGAGATAGAGATAGCCCCCCGTAGGCGATTGGGGTGGAATAGAATAAAGGAAGGAGGGATTTAACGGAGATATCGAGGTATCCCAGGATGGCGTAGCAAACGAGGGGATAGACAATGGACGGCACGAAGAGGTTCCGAAGAGGTATTGGTGGCTTAATATCGGATATAGACTGCTCCGGATCCGCTTGGATAGTCGATGCCGAGGAACGTCTCAGCTTCCGCTTTGCGGGCAAGGTCTATGAAGGAATGAGCGGTGGCGCTGTGCGCGCGCGAGATATGTCGACCGACCTCTTCCAGAAAGAAGAAGAGAATGATGGTCGTCGCTCCGACGATGGATGCGGCGACACCGCTCGGAAGAAAATAAGGATATGTTTCCCAAAAACGACCAGTAAAGAGACTAGGAAAGTGGTCTGCAGGCCGGGCGAGGGCGCCACCAATGAACGGCCTTGGCGGGAGTTAATATTAGTCGTGGGAAAGGGGAACATAAGAGCAAGTCGACATTCACCCCAGCGTTGACCCAACACTCCATCCGATTGGCATGAGAGCGAAGCCTTGCGCTATATTAGTTGAATCTGTGAGCTCGCCAATCATGCTCTTCGTGGCGCCGACGTTGCCGTTGAGTAAGCCACATATGCATCGACTGGAGGGCTGAGTTGTTGGATACCCAAGAGTGCCGACCTTGAACTCACCTGATTACCAGCTGCCAAAACGTCTTGGAGAGTCCGAAGCAGGTCATTGAAACACATAGGCCGGACAGCCCGATAATAATGACGGGTTTTCGGCCAATACGATCAGATAGGCGACTCCAATGCATGACGGCCATGGACTGGGTGACGAAAAAGAGGGATTCCTGTCCTGCCCTGTCAGACGAACATCTCTGAACGGGAATCGTGGGCACTCACTAGTAGACCTGCGTAGTATCCCACCTTGCGCTGGTCTCCACCAGTGATGTCGAGCTCGCCGACGAGTTGGTTGACGTAGGGGTATATGGACATGGAGGAGATGGGTTCGGCAAACTGGATCAGCAGTAGAATACCGAGCTGGACGGTTGGCAGGGGGGTTCGTGTCTTTCGGGGGGCTGAGACGGGCAAGAGCGGGGTACGCTCGTCTTGGACGAGGGGAGCCGGGCTGGACACCCGCTCTACCAGGACGGTCATCGCTGGGAGGGAAAAGGTGACGCTCTCTTGCATGAACCGGCCATTTGAGAAGCGAGCCAGAGAATAAAATACGTAACAGATCCAGGGGTAGAGCGGATTAGTAAACAGAGATGATACACCCGCCCGACAATGCATAGCACCGTCTTATCGTGGCCTGTCTCGTTATGAGCTACAACTTGGCAGGCACTCATTGGCGCCCGGGATGATCTAGAGTCGTACAAGGGCCGAACGCAGATCACGGTCGTTGCCTGTCCCTGAAACGCAATGATCCTACGATAGGACCACCACCTTTGGAAGTCGGACAAGCTAGACAGACCCACCGCCCACAGGTAATAGCCTGTTATTGTTAGACAGCGAAAGAGGAACGAATATCTGACAGAGATGATCGATGAACCAAAGGTCAATCGTAACCCTGAGCACCGAATTTGCTTACGACACCGGCACTGGCTTGGGCGTACAGGCCCCATTGCGGCCGGATCGAATCTAGGAAGGAAACATCATCTTGTCAGGTGAGCTTTATCCGACGACTCGACATCATGCCCCCGCGATCCCCACCGGATGCGAACAAGGAGGAATAAAATTTGACACGCGCCACAGCCGACCCTTCGCATAGCCCTCATGAGAACAGCCCTATCGGATGCTGGTCGTTGCATCACCTCCACATCAATCGATAAATCGATAACCCGCGGTTATCGACGGTGATGATGGTAGTTGTGGCGCGCATCAATTCGCCTACCTAGTTCAGCGAAAAAAAGAATATATTAGCCGTTTTTTATACATATTCCAATCGTGGGAGGGTCCAGACTTGTCGAGCGCGTTGCTGTGTTTGAGAGATAGGCGAAGCACGTTCGAGCCTTTTAGGTCTGTGCAAGACGTGGCTGGTTATATACTTATATAGAGTATAAATGTATGTATTTGTGGACCAGTGCTATAGTGCTGTACCGCTCGAGGAGTGCAAATCCGCCAGGCATCACGTGACTCTCCACGTCTAATCATACTCGGGCTCGATCAACATAAAAGACGCTCGCCTGGAATTGTAGCACCATGTAAGTGGAACACTGTGATGGCTCCAAGAGGGGTTTTATACCAAGGACACTGAAATAGCTGAAAACGTGAATCTAGCAAAGAAAAAAAAAGATGGTACCATGATTTTCTGAATGATCGGGGAATTTGGTTGAAGCTTGAAGCTTGAAGGCCCGAGGGTGCCGGTGAAGCTTGAAGGTGGTATACAGTTCAAGTCCGACAAAAGCTCAACCGCCAGAATGCCGCCGGAACAACGTGGCGTGCGCAGCTCTGCGCAGTACTGGAATTAAGCATGACATGCATGACACTTGAGCTCATGCGAATGAAGCTTCGTAATGGGTGAAACATTATTATTATTACTGATGGCTGACTTTGAAGGTGAAACGGACTCACCAGAAGGTCCACATGAGACGTGTTTAATTAGGCCTTGACTTGACAAATTTGCAACTGACGGACCATCTCTTCCCGCCTTGGTGCGTTACGTAGGACGACTTGTCAGCCGCTGCAGAATAAGAATGCACTCGTCTAAAAAAAACGCTGCTGATTACTGATGCATATCTAGATTTACCAGCTTGCGTCGAATTTATTTGCCCATCGGTCGGAGGGCGGCTGGTTCATGACTCCAGAATAGCACAGTGATGCACCCCAATCGCCACATAACTGGAGCTGCAATTTAAATACCGTCGACCCTCTCATCACTCATGCCCCGAGGGGCACTTCTGATGCCTGAACCGCAAAATCTTTTGCTGGGAAGGACTATAGTACAATGTCTCATCTACGATTTATCTTTATAAGTCGTACCCCGCTGAGTTCCTGTTTCGGCCTGCGGCACTGCCTGAAGGGGTTATGGGAGTTGACTGTAGCAGGACCAGAGCCGCAAGACTCTTGTTTCGCCATCCAGCGTAACCAACAGCGTTACACTTGCAAAAGCATGTCAAACGAGCGAGCCAACTGAAGCCTTTCGGATTTTGGAGCTCTGACCCATCAATGGTAGCATGATGTCAATATTTCTATATGATTTTCGATCGGTTCTGTTCTATGATTGCGAGACGGGGGATAAATACATTAGCTGTCGACCAGAGTGACTATGTATCTGGGAATGCGTAGCGTCGGGTCGCGATTGTAGCAGGTTATGGTAGAGACGAATGCCGGGGGGTATGTCCCCGTAACTTTCAATAGGCGACATACGCCACGCATAGCAACGGGAAGCCGGCGTAAAGACTAAGCCAGAATACGACGTTACCCATCAGCTTGCTCTGTTTAAGCGCTGGTACGCGTGAGAGGGTGATAAGTGGGATTTGCACAAGCTGCAAGAAGAACAGGTAAAGTCTGCCCCAAGTTGTACATTGTAAGTATCAACTCTACACGGAACAATCACTCACCTGATTTTCTGTGTAACGATAACCATCACTAGCTCATGAGCCGCGGCGCTCAGCAGAAATGTGACAAACATGGCGCCCGTGCGAGAGAGAGAGGGACACGCAGCGAGCGACGATGCATACACATGTCGAAGAAGAAACTGGTGGACAGGCTTGTTCCATTTGCGGGAAAACTCATCCCATGAAGTCGAGTTCCACTGTAAATCAGATGTAAACAATCAGTCCAACGTGTCCGCGGGAGAGGCACGTTCGATAATCATACCCAGTCTTCATAAAATTGCCGATCCGCAAAACTGTTTAGCGAATGAGCCATGCCTCCGAAGAGCTGATTGTATATAATGCTTACTAGGATAGCTCGGCGAATGCATTACATATACACTCTGTACCGCGATCTGGAGTGTTAGGGACTCCACAAAAGAGTTTCGGTAAGAACTTACCGAATATAATGTAAAAGAGCAACAAGTAAGAGATCATAAACGGCAAGGCCAAGTCCAATAGCGAGCGAAAGAATGACTGGTCCGGGGAGGGAGTTAATGGTATGATGAAGCTCTCTGTCACTGTGTAGAGGAGGGCAAAGGATCCCATAAACGCCGCGGTCTTCTCGAAGACATACTCGGGGCGGATACTTAAAGTCGTGTGTAAAGCCGCCGTTAGTTCAAGCACATCCATGGGTGGATGAAAAACCTACCGATCGGTGCGAGGATACTCCAACTCATATACGAGAGTTGGGATCAGCATGTAAGTGCAAAAGTTTTTCCAGGTTAAATTCTCCGGGTATCTCACTCGTTCAGTTCCCGTGGACATGAGTTCAGCGTCGAGTTCGAGAAACTCTTCAGCTACGGATGCAATAGCTCGGGATGGGTGATGAACGAGGGTCGGCACCTGCGCTGGTGTCGGTACCAAGGGAAGTGGGTCGATGACGGAGGCATCAGGAGTCGAAGAACCACTAGAATCAGGAGTGGCACCCTCGACAATTGGCGCATCAAGTCCAACTACGGAGCCTTTTGAAGTAGCCACCAACCTCCGTCGAAGCAGATCTACGGGCTGTGGGTCAGGAACGGAATTCATGATCACAACCCCTGCGCCTCCAGCGGTGATCTGCGGATCCGAATCAGCCTCCGAGTGATTATCGCTTGAACTAGATTCGATATGGGCCGCAGCATCAAGAAGTGCCTTATCCCACCCTCCGATTGATGGGTCCTCCGTAAGGGAACGAAGGTGAGCGAGCGTTCGTTGCGAGCGTTGGGCGATGTCGTGGAGATAGCCGTTGACGGAAATGTAGGAGTGCATTTTCATAATCATCACGAGAGAGTGCAAGGTCAGGAAGCCAGATTGGACCCATGGCCACTGTCTGCCCACGGGTCGTTTAGCCGGCCATGCGGGATCGGGATGTATGCTTACCGATGATATGTCCACGTGATGACTGCAGCCAGTACAAGTGCCTGGAAAGTGTGTTGAAGCATAGCACCCAACCAGTAGTGCGTTATCCACCCCTTGCTGACGGCCTTTGCAAACGGCACACAAAGGGTAGTGGCGAGGACGAGTACGGCATCAGATAATGCCAGGACGACGGCATCCCGGGAGAACATGGTAGCGAAAGCAAATGACAGCGCATATCCGTTGGTTTCAAGGGAGGAAACGAATGTCTGGACGGTGAAGAGGAAGAGAGATATCCAGAAGAGTGTAAAGAACCCCTGATAAACGGTTATCAATATGGCCACGTCTGCTGTACGTAGAATGGTGCCTACTCTGAACTCATTTGATCCCGATGACTCGTTGGTTATGTCAAAGTGGGACTTGCGAGGCTTGAAGGTGATTAAGGCACGGAACCTCTTTGCAGACCGCGACCGGAAGGGCCTTGAGATGTAGAGTGTGCCCTCTGCGGAGTATTCAGCGCCCTTTGCGTCTGCAGGCTTCATGATCGTCGAGGAGGGAGTGAGGCGAGGGAAAGTGCTGTATGGTCGGGACGCGGGAAAGTTGATGACAAGGCAATGCTTAGCCTCAGCAGTGGTCAGCAATATTAACCAGTCATCTCCCCATCTTTATTGCGATGCTAACTTGATGCGCCGAGTTTTAGTTGGCTTGTATTTAGATTGGAACGTCGCTCGTGTTCACGGTCTCCTATGCGTCTGTACTACTGTAGATATGTCGGATACAGTGGATTACGTGAAGTTGTTTACTAAGCGGTCCAACAAGCCGGCTCTCGCCGACCAAGTGTCGAAAGCCGTGACATAGTGTCACATTGCAATGAGCTACCCTTCGAACTCCCCAAAAGGCAATGGCAGCAGACGACGACGCCGTCGATCTCAACCCAGACGATGGCGTCCATCTCACATGGATGCGTGAGGCCATGATCATGGTAAAGCCCATTCACCACACTCTACCACCATCTCGCCTTCTCAGCCTCGACAGGCCGAAGAAGCGCTCGCTTCAGGTGAAGTCCCCGTCGGATGCGTCTTCGTCCGGGATGGCGCCATCATAGCCAAGGCATGTAACAGAACGAACCAGCTGCGAAACGTACGTGTGTTTCCGTTTCGCGCTTTCCTCATTCCCGGCGGTGGTACGGACGTGTCTCGTTTCTAATTCTGCCATAGGCTTCGAGGCATGCAGAACTCGAAGCCATTGACTTCATCCTTGAGGATTCGTCACTCACGCCTCCGTCTTCGACCGATCGATATCCCCTCGCCAACACGACGCTCTACGTGACCGTCGAGCCATGCATCATGTGCGCATCGGCCCTCCGTCAGCTAGGCATCCATCATGTATTCTACGGCTGTGAGAACGACAAGTTCGGTGGATGTGGAAGCGTGTTGGGAGTGAACGAGCGGTGAGGAGAGAAACGAGGATATGGTTCAATGATAACAATTCACAGCCTCGGGCACCCCGTACACCCTTCATACAAAGCTACTGGTGGATATTTGCGAGAAGATGCGATTATCATTCTACGGCAATTTTACGTCACAGAGAACACCAACGGTCTGTCCCATCCCCCTTTTACGCCGTCCTGTCCCCCTCCACACAGGATCTGATCTTTCCTTGCACGTTCTCGTTTGCCCCCTGAATGTTGATACGCTGGTATCTACAGCTCCTGTACCAAGGCAGAAAGGCACCCGCGTCCTCAAAACCGACATTCTCCCTAAATCCTCCCCTTGAATGGTGTGGTGGGACACATGCTACGGAATTTATCGCCTCGCGTTCTTCCTTACGTTGTTCCGGCCATCGTGTCCTCAGTCAGCTATTTGTAGTTCACCGGATCATCTACTCTCGGAACAAATCTAATGGAATAGTTCAAACGTGTCCTCTCTATGTGGGCCCAGCTCTACCCGTGGGTTCGCACCAGAAGGGGTGATACGTGAGCGTCCCAATCAACTCCCATTTTTCCACGTCAGTCCCAGGGATTGGGCGACAAAGCCCCACTTGTCTGCTGCATCTTGGATGCTGATCGGTAGAGTAAGGGGCATCGATTGTCAGTTTAGACCGATGTGGTCATTGCAGTCGGAGACACAATTCAGGTACGTACCGTTTCTCAGTGGCCTTCCCAGCCCCATGCCCAGCCTTTTTGTCTATCCGTATGAGAAGAGGGTGTGGATTGTGGGACAACTTGTGCTGAAGAGTTGCAGCGAGCTTGAATGAATGTAGCGGGACGACGCGGTCGTCATCTTTAGTCAACAACACATGAGTCATGATCGAGGGGACACGACAGTACACGTACGATCAGCGGTCATCAGCAACAGTGGCGGCAGTGTTTTGCCCTCGGGCACGTTATGAAGCGGTGAGATGGGGTATATGAAATCAAAATCATGTGGGTCATGCGGGTCGCCGTAGTCGGCAGTCCAAGCCTTGCCTGTAATTGTAAAATTAAGGATTTCATAGTCGGTAATAATGACGAGTTACCAATTGTGAAGTCCGCAAACTTGAAGAATGCGTATTAGTCGGCTCAGAAGAACTCGGCGGGGAGGGCGGCGACATACCTTGAGTAAATCCATTACCCCCACTTCTGCGACGGCAGCTCCAAACGTGCCTTGCGGAGCAATATTGACGCAAGCACCGATCAAAAGGCCTGCGTGACAAAGGTTAGCGCGTCATCATTATCATCAAACCAGCTGCGGGGCCACTTTCCTCCATTTGATCCTCCGTTGATGGCGACTTTCCCTGCGGCTGCGATTTTATTTTTCACCAAGTACTCGCTGCATCAGAGAGGCAAGACATTCAATGGAACGCGCTGCCGTTCGGAATAAACACAGATCTTACGTAGCGGCAATGAAGTCGTTGAAGACGTTGATCTGCATGAATGGTCAACACCTCCCCTCGGTGGTTGAAGCCACTGGCTGACCTTGCGCTCCCTGATTCCCGCATTGTGCCATTCTTCGCCAAACTCGCCTCCTCCTCGGATGTTCGGCAAGGCAAAGACGGCACCGTACAACTTTAAGAAGGTAAGAGTCGAAGGATTGAAGCTTGGACTGATCGAAATGCTGAACCCGCCGTATCCTGCCTCGTCCGTTCATCAACATTCAACACCCCTGGAAGTATGAGGGAAGCCTTACCGTACTGAATGGCTGGGGCCGTACCGTCTGTCTTGGTGTTCTTGTGTCTTACAATGAACATCGGAACCTTGGTCCCGTCCTTGGATTCGTACCACACTTGTTCCGCGGTGAATTCGTCAGGCTTGAGACCTTTCACATCCGTCGCGCGGTAAATTGTCCACGCCGAGTCCACGGATGCTGATGCATTAAACTCGTTCACATCAAAGCGTCCAACAATACCAGGAGTGGTGAAGCTTGTCATCGAAACAAAGACATCCGGGAGAGCACGGCGACCATACACCTCAGCAGCTCCGACAAAGGATGGCGCAACGCGCGTCAGCTTCTCACCAGTTAGGGAATAGAGATATATTTCGTCGATGACCTGGCAGGTTGTAGAGCGAGCGTCAGGGAACACTGGAAGCAACGACAGGAAACACACGGACGTTCCGTTTGTAAACGAGAGCAAATTTGTCCTTGGCAACTGCTGTTATGTCGCTCAAGGACGCATCCTTTTCCTCAGGGATCAAATCTACTTGTGTGCGGTTTGGATCGGCGAGGTCAACTGTTACGATCTTGTACCTTGGGGCATTGTGGTTCGTGCGGAGGTACAACTTCGTCCCATCATTTGCGATGCTGAGTGAAAACGTTGGCAACCATAAGGAGATCCAATGGCGACCTACGCTTCGTATTCAGCTTCAAACTCGTCTATTAATTTGTCCCACTTGATGTTTTGATCGATTTCATTATGTTGTAGGTCCGCCACCCAGAATAAATTTTTCTGTGTATGACCATCAGAGTTAATGCAGATAATGTGGCGAGATGGAAGGGCCACTTGCCTTAGCTGTATCCCTGGAGACACTCAAGAACAAGTATCTGCCGTCAAGCTCCGATATAGAAACCTCCCACATCCACTCCCGATGCTCGGCATCCTTCAGGACCAGGATGTCCTGCGCTATAGATCCCGAAACGTTGCAGTCGCATCAATAAAACATGAACATGTTTATCAGTCGGCTATTAAGCAAGGATGAATAGACCGACATTGTGGGGTGCCAACCCTGTGATAATAAAGCATCGCGTCCTTATCTCCGGTCGTTTCAGTGCCTGCTTTGTCTTCCGTGGCGAGCCCGTGTGATTCACGGCTTGGGAATCGCTGTCAAGGAAGTCAGATTCGTAGGATGCGCCCGGGACTCAGTCACGGGCATGTCCGAGATCATGATTCTTGTTGTTACTAGCGGTCAGAGAGTCACATACCTGATAAAAGAATCCCTTGGAATCATGTGTCCACGAGATCGACGAAAACTTGACAAACCGGATCTCGTCACGGAGGCGGTTTTCGTGATGGTGGACACGCTTTCCGTCAACAATGGCAAGCGGTTTGTTGGTCTCACGAATATAAATCGTGCAAAAGTCGCTACCCTACAGCGAGGAAGCATGACGGTCAATCAGCTGCGAGGCTAAACTGGTGGATGAGAAAACCAGTGCTTGCCGATAAGGATATACCATAGGCATAGTATTTTCCGTCGCGTGAGAAAGCAGAGACGCTGAGGGCAGCGGTCCCGTCTTCCGAGAGGAGGTTGGGGTCGAAGAACACCTCACCCTCAGCCGCCCCGTCCTTGGAAAAGTCTGGCAACTTTTCGCTGGTCGACCGGTAAAGCACTGAAGGGAGTTGATGTCAGTGCAATGCACTTCCCCTGCCGAATGGACAGACCCGATTGCGCTTGAAGACCACTGTTATAGTACCAATACCACCTCCCATCGTACTTGAGAGCGGGCGGACTGAACTGTAGATCACGGTCATCAATCGCGCTATCGATGCACACGGCCACTATCGCACCTTTTCGTAGTCCGTGTTTGCTGTGATCTCCTTCTGCAGTGTAGCGCGATCAAGATTTTTATCGAGGTAGGTTCGGGTGAAGGCGTCCTGCGCAGAGGTCCACGCATCTGTATCGTCGGTGCGCTCCTCAAGCCACTGATAGGGATCTGCCACACGGACTTGACCCTGTTTCTCGCTCTTGTACACGTCCACATGGTCGGAACGGCGAGCGGGCGGGTATCGATTCGGGATCCATGGCGTCGGCGTCATTGTGCGAGTGAGCGAGGCCGCAGAGCGAGAGATGGAAAGAATGTGGGGGTGTGGTCGTAGATGTGATCGTGCACGGCTTAAGAGCTTAGTCCCTCGCGTGATGGGATTGAGGTACGTTCTACAACCCATATCGGATCAGGGGTGTCAATGGTCCTGCCCGCGCAATTTGAGCCACCTGACCGGTACGAAATGAAAGTCGTTTACGGAACGTCTGGGTCTAGAGATAAAGGGGAAGCCGTGTACACACCGGGAATGAAAGAAAGAGAGTCTAGGGCCTTCAGCTGTGGAGCCCTGAAACCAAATACGGGCGAGCTCGAGGTTTGCTTGCAACACACGTGCTCAGAAAGTAAACAGCTTCTGAACCTAATAGAAGCAAACAACGCCTAGGAATGAAGCCTTGTTCCGTGCGCGTGTTCGGATGCGATGGACCAGGTACGTCCTAGACAGTCTCATAACAGCCCGTGTGGATGATTCGTCCATAGGAGGTGTTTCGGAACCTGTTGGCACAGTCACAACCTGATGCCAAACGAGTCCCCACCGCCGCGAACAACACACGGCAGACAGCGTTCGTGACAATCCACTCTCGTTCCTCGAGCCTGCTCACTTTCGCTCTAGCAAGACCCCTGCGTCATCCGAGCCGGCTTTCAAACCTCGCAAGGTAAAGAGGACCGAGGGTAAATATCGCGACCGTGCCGCGGAGAGGAGAGAGGGAATCGGAAATGACTATGCGCAGGTACCTTTTCCCTTTTCAGTCTCTGGGCTTTCTGTCTCATGCTCTGTCCTAGGTCGAGGCGGTATTGGAGGATTTCGAGAAGCGAATCGCTCACGAGGACAAGGATGTGGTGCGTCTCGCTTTCTCCCAGTGTACGACATGTATCAACATACTCTCAGGTCGAGCAGCAACGCAAGTATCTTGGCGGAGACAGTGAACACACTATCCTGGTCAAAGGGCTCGATATGTCACTCCTCGAACAAAACCGTGCTCGGACCGCTGCCTCTGCGGACGACGACGACATCCTCGAACAAGCATATGCAAAGGCTACTTTTTCATCTGCTTCCGCTTTACCAAAGAAGCGTACTCGAGAAGACATCATCCGTGACCTCAAGGCAAAACGGCGCGACGAGGACGGGACGACTAACCAACCGGTTGTCGAAAAGTCCATAGACGAGGACGCATTAGCTCTCGAAGCGGCCAAGAAGGCTGGCAAGTTTAGGCCCATAGGATTCAAGCCAATTGGACAGACAGTGGAAAAGTCAAAAAAGAGGAAGGTCAAGGGGGAAAGGGAGAGTGTGAAGAAGAAGCCGAAAGCCGAGAGTGCTTCTGCAGAGCGTGACACAAGAAGCAAACCAACCGAGGAGGCACCTGCCGTACCTGGGAAAGGCGCTACTACGGAATTGTCATCTTCCGAGATGCTCACACGGTGTCTAGAACCAGAATCTGTAGCAACATTGGACGAAGACCTGGACATCTTCGCCGGTGCCGGAGATTATCAGGGTTTCCAGGGTGACGAGGCATCTGAGGAGGAACATCATGGCACTGACGGAACGGGAGTAGCCTCTACATCCCGCCCTGCCCCTGCCACTGGTTTCAAAGGCTGGTTTGACACGCCTGAGCACGAGATTAGGTCCACCTCGATCCCACCAGAAATGCTACCACCCGTGTCCGAAATAGCAACAATAGAGGAGGAAGAAGCACAAGAAGTGCGCCTCAAGCCTCTTGAATCATCAGCTATTTCTTCTATACGTGATTTTCTGGCGATGGATGAGGCTGCTGAGAAGGCTGAGAAGCGGAAAGCACGTAAAGAGAAGAAGAAGAAAAAGAAGGCTGGCAACGACGACGACGACGACGACTGAATGTTGTGTGTAGTCACATTTGCGATTGTTATTGGCAGGATGAATTTAGCGTGCTGATATCACGACATGATCTGGTGTCATGTTTGTGGTGGTAATGGCACGAGAAACGGTTTTCCTCGAGTGTGATGGTTTGCGAAACCTGAGCGGGCGTCCATCTCGTCGATCGTTCTGGAAGGCACTGATGATGGGTAACGGTCCGGCATGCGCAATCTGACCCACCTCTTTTTCATTTCGCTGGACCAGGTGATGTCCTTCAAGGGCGACGTGCCGAGTGATGCCCCGAGGGTTCCGAGTACAAGTGCAACGATGCTCTCATAGACCACCTTTTGGCCGAGGAGGGTGAGAGAAGGACAGATGAGACGATGAGGACACACGTTGAATGGCAGACTTGCTTCGGGTTGCGCGCGATGGGTCCACTTGCGTTCGAAGACAGAGTATGCGGCTGTCGGTGTCGTGAGACGGCGTTCAGGGAAATCGATACAGCCTAGCACGTACCGTGAAACAGGGAGATCGTTGCCGCTACAAGGAAGAGGCGACTAAACATGTTACTTGGTCAAGGGTCGTGCACAGCCTCAAGGTGGGCTTGGCCGAGATATTCCCACGGTACGGAGGTGAGATCTCACCGGAACCTAAAGCGACAGATCGATGGCCGTATCCCCGTGCACGTGATATGGCTCGTTTGGGGGGATGGTGTTCGCAAAGGGAAGCCTCGGGAAAAGGATAAGGAGGTGCTATAAGTAGTCCCTCCCGACCCCGCGAGATCCCGTCTTGACCAGGCTGAGCAGCTCCATGCCCTCCGCCACTCGAATAGCGACTGGCTGACCACCACGCCCGTACAAGGTGGCCACGTTGGTGAGCAGCCCGTTCGAGGTCCGTCAATCTGCCTCACCGTGTGTGCAGTAGACCCGCGGCGTCGATTCGTCTAGGGTCCCTTCTTTCGCCAATACAGCCGCTCCCTCGCTCCCACGATGCACGAGTCCGTCCGAGACTTCATCCACAAGGTCAAACGCAAGTTCTCCCAGAAGCACAAGCGAGACTCCTGTTCCACTTGCACTTACGACAGCTCCGACGACGCCTCGTCCGACTCGTCTGGTGACACCCATAACCCCCCAAGGGTCTCTACCTCGTCTTCCTCCACATCCTCGTTGCCCAATCCCTCTGTGCGAAGGCGACTGATCACGTTTGTCCGCCCTCGCACGGAATCCAACCCTTCAGTGAAAAAAGCGTCTCAGAAAGTCAGGAAACAAGATGGGAAACGCTTCAAACCCCCTTCTGATCGCACATCCGCACAATTAGCGGGCCGCACTCTGTGGTCACCTTTGTCGTTCCAGGATACGGATGACGGGTACGAAACGATCGGGTCCTCGCCGAACTACTATACAGATGTCCTTGACGTTCGCGCACCGTCGACCAGAGCAGGCTCGGCCCAGGGGAGCTCCCACTCCGCGTCACACGACAGCTCACTGACCCACTTCGACAAAGAATCGCGTTCGGATACTTCCGGAAGGACCCTCGTTACCCCAACCCCCGGTCACCTCAAGTCCATTTTAGATTCCGATTCCCCTTTTACTAGTATTGATTTACACTCCGCCTCAAATTCGATTTATGTCCACGAGATCGCTCCTCCTCCCGCCCCCGTCCATCAGATGCCCCCTCCCGTCCTACCCCCGAAGCAATACCACGGACCCGCCCTCCGCCCCGCCCCGCCCCTTCGAGAGGAGGCGATCACTCCTCCTACGACCCTCGACAAACCGGCGACATCGACCCTCTCCCCGTCCGTGGTCCCTCAAGCACCCCGCACTATCGCCCCTGTCCGGCCGCCAAGATCAACACCACGTCCCACACCCGTCTATATTCCTCGTCTAACTGCGCCAAGCATGTTCCTTCCCATTCCGAATGTACGCCTCATTTCCCCACTTTCGCATTCACTGGTGTGGTGGCTGGCACCAAGGTGGTCCTGCGGGCCCAATAAGTCATTGATCACATCTATGTTTTTGCCTTTTTCGGAGAGTACACTCAAATTCGTGGCTCCCCAATCGATGCGGTCTACTATCATTCTCCCGTCGAGGTAGTAAACGATTGACCAGCTGGTGCCGCCACCACCACCCATTATATATGTTCATTCCTTCCGTCTAACTTTTGGAACCAACCCCTGATCCTTCCAGACTGATACCCTCGGCGCTCTTTTAACAAAGCACGTCTCCGTTGAACAAAGGCCACCGAGGGATGTTGCAGGAGAGTATGCGGGACGAGAGACGAACGAGATGGTCGTAAGTAGTTTGCACAAAGTCTTCTTTTCAATTCTTCGTCCTTCAGCATGGCCTTCGATCTCCCGTATCTTCTTTCCCTTCTCCCAGCATTCACATCTTGGCCGTGTTTCTCGTATATGCGCACGCTCATTTATCGCCTTGCTTTCTCTCTCCCTTTTATTTTCTGTACGGATGTCGAACCCTCAGTTCTTTAGTGGCTGGCGGTCGCTTTCAGTGTTGTACTCCCGGAGTGTAGCAAGGTACTATGGAATATGAGCACTCTTGGCCTCAATCCATCATCGCACATCTGATTCATGGACGAGAGTGATGCAGTTCTGACAGATTTGCTCGGTAGATGTCAAATTCATGGCGCGCCCTCGCAAAAATGGCGCGCGATATGATCGTTGCAAGTGATCCCGAAGATTTGGAGAAGATCTTGGATGTGAGTGTCGCCCGTTGGACTCGCATTCCCGGTCTCTGGCTCAACACTCGTCGCGAAGCTCTGGTCTCTCCGCCTCTCGTCCCTCGCTCGCCTCCGTCTGACGAACCAGGCCTCCGCAGAATGCACCAATCTGTTTGCAGTCCTCAACGCCGTTCCCCCTGCCTCCGTACCCGGTTCGTTCCCCGGTTCGGGCTCCTTGCCTCCCTCCGTATCCCTCCCTTCGTCCCCTGCCCCCGCCGCTTCAACCCTCTCTCCATCCGGTCTCAGCGGACTCGCTCAACTCCCCGGAACGCCTGCCCAAAAGCCGGCCACACTCCCCCCCTCTCTGCCTGCCGGTGGGGCCACCCTTACATCGGCAGCGTCACCAGATAAATACACCAACGAATTCCCGCATCCGTTCGAGCTGACGGTGTTCCATGCGCGCGTGCATTACTGGTCGGGGGACCCGCTGGGGTACGTCGATGCGCTCAGTCAGATTTTAGGGCGGTGTAAGGAAAGGGCGAGAGAAGAGGGGCGGATCGTCATGCAGCGGAGGGAGAGGATCGCGGCTATCGTCCGAGGAGGTGGTATAGAGCGGACGAGCGGAGATGATAGACTCGGTGCCGGGGTACAAGATGGAGGGGACGAAGGGGGCATCCTTCTTGCAGCCGAAGCCGATCCGATTCGAGAGAGAGGTGACGGGGAGGGTACAGTTCATTCGGAGCAAGCGGGCAGGGAGGAAGACGAGGACACCAAAGTTACTGAAGAGATCGCCGTGAGTACCGAGGTCCGAGGTGAGGACGGGCCAGACGACGCCCTCGTTGCAACCAAAGTCGATCTGGCTCAGGAGGAAGGTGACGTGGACGGTCCAAGTCGTTCAGAGCGAGCGAGTGAGGACGAGGACGTGGGCAGAGAAGATACTGAAACCGCCGAGGAGAGCACCGTGAGCACCGAGGTTCCAGATGAGGACGAATCAGACGACGCCCTCATTGCGGCTGAGGCTAATCTCTCAATGTGGCTTGAACGCGTCGCGAGGGTCTGTCTGATTCTTACCAGCCAGCTAATTGAGATGAACGTACGTCCCCTCCAGACCGCCTACTTGTCGCTACCGCTAACGCCGCATTGGTATGTGCACTCGCACTCATAGGACTACCAAGCGGCGATCAACTTGCTAATTCCGCTCTGCACCCACCGCGTGCCACCTACCTTTACACCAACACCTTCCCCGGAACTCCACTCGGCCCTCGCACGGCTCTACCTCCTCTCTGGAAACGTCCAAAAGGCGGAAGAACACTTTTCCATCGCCGCATCCGCATCCGCACCGGGTAACCGCGCAGACGGGGCCGATATCGTCGGTATGAACACCGCACTGTTGGCTGCTGCGTCGGGCGATTGGACCCGTGCCGAAAGAGCGCTCGAGGACGTGATTGCCAGAGATCCGGGGAATTTCACGGTGCGTGTCGCTTTGGATCGTGCGAGAGAGGTGCTGATCGTAAGCCCGACCTACTGGCGCATATGTGTGGATAGGCGGTCAACAATCTCGCCGTCACGTTGCTGTGTCAGGGAAGAATCAAAAAGGTAAGGACCATACTGTATGAAAAGAGAGCTGACGGGGTTCGACGGGTCACAGGGCATCGAGCTCCTCGAAGCGGCGCTCAAGACGTCCCCGTCCTCCGTAGTCGCCGCAGAACCGTTCCTTTTCAATCTCTGTACGTATTTCTTATCTTTTCTTACCTTTTTCCGTCTGAACACCCGGAAATGCTCATATAGCCACTCTCTACGAGCTTCGCTCGACTGCCGCTATAGACAAGAAGCGCGAACTCTTGCTCGAAGTTGCAAAGTGGAGCGGTGACGGTCTCAAAACGTCATGCTTGAAGATGCCTTCGAGTTGAAGATGATTTGTGTTACATTGTAGTGACAACCTCCCCCTTTCTCTATTCACGACATGACCTTTAATCCATTAATGTACCAATCGAGTGATCAATGTGATAAATGCTACGTTGTCATACTACTAACGCGATTGACCGTCGCAAAGTGAACTCCCATAGCTAGCGCGACACAAAACTACACGGCGTCGATCGACATGATATACTGGTAAACTGGACGAGAAAAGGAAGTGAAATGCTGTCACGGCTGCAATGACGTAGAAAGCATACTAAAGTAATAGGTTATGAATTATGAACGAACCTGAAAAAGAGGCGGCCCAAAAAAAAGTATCATTCGCGTTAAAGTTATTAAGAGGCAAGAAGAGTTAGAAGGAACGTGCAGGGGAACATGATACAATTGTGATGGTATCCTTGTCGTTCGGATGCTGTCTAGTTCGTGCGAATTCGTTCGTTGCTTTCACTGATAGGGGACACACGCGACCTCAACATGCGGTGAGGACAATAATAGGTTAGCCCTGTCGTTCCTAGAGGCGAGCTTAACATGGATTTTCACTTGAAATGTGGAAGGACATCTGCAAATTTACAAGCCTGCTTGACGGTTCAGCACGTAGAGCTGAAGGTCTTGCCAACCTATATCGGATAATTTCACGCTTAAACAGCCGGACAGGTGCGAGAAACAGCACACTCACCCCCACCAACCCGACACATAACCTTCTTGGTCATGGTGTTTTCTCCGCCAGTCCGTCCTGACCTTGTCAAGGTCGTCAATCGACACGTGACAACCTTCCTCGAGAGTGAGTTCGAAAAGGCATACGAGGCCCTGATTTCTTCGCCCTCCTTTGGTACCGTCTTCAGGGGCGGGTCGACACGTTCGATAAAGAGTCCGTGAGGGATTGCATTCACGATGGCCGCGAACTCTGCGTCGAGGGGATCTTTGGGGTTCCCCCGGACGTAGAAATTCGTAGGGCCATCGAGGGATGGCGTGTAGGCACCCGATCGCGATGCAGCCCTCGACGGCGTGCGTGTCGTCGAGCCGTCTCGGTAACTCGAGGGCGGCATCCTGGTTGCTGCAATGGGGGCCCGGGTGGCCGAACGCGCGCCGAGTCCAGTGTATACCGGAACCAATTGCGCTCGCGCCTTGAGCATCGCTTCTGGTGTCTGTGCTCTGAACGCGAACCCTTTGCCAATCTCTGTCAACGGACTTTCAGGTCGGTAAAACGATGTCGTGGACGAGGGTCTCGAGTCAGAGGACACGTGCACACTGGGGAGTGGTATCATCGATCGACTCGGGGGTCGTGGAGGGATGCGGATACCGCTCGGTGTGTGCGAGCGTGCGTAGCTGGACGTACCGGGTGACGAGGTAGAGTGAGTGAGAGCCGGGGAAAATGCGCGCTGCATGAGCGTCGTAGCATCGACATCGTCCTCTCTATCTGGATGCTTTGAAGATACAGAGCGCCAGTGAGGCGATGGACCAGGAATCCCACTTGGGGTTCTCGGTCTTGGACGGGGCGTCGCGCCTAAGCCCGGTGTCTGGGCGCGTGAAGGCGGCCTTGTGCTGGGTGGAAGTGGAGGAAATGGAGGAAACGATGGATTGGATGACGGGGCAGTTGACACAGATGAAGTAACAGGAGACCACGGTCTTGAAGAGGCATTGGAACTCCGAGACATGCTACGCTGGGGCGTGAAAAGAGCCAACGGCGGACGCTCCGGAGTAATGGTTGATTTCAGGATTGACCGCTTCGGAGTGGCGGGTTTGATGGTTGCCGCACCTTCATCCTCGACCCTCGTTGAAGGATTCCAAGGCTGTTTGGTAGTCTTAGGCCTTATTGTGATGTTGTTCGACTCTGGCATTGGCTTTGACGAAGGAGAGGAGGTAGGTGTCAGACTCTGGCTGTGTCTGTGCCCCTTTGTAGGTAACACCTCTCGGTCGTTATCGAGGGTAAAAAGCGAGGAACGTTGTTTTCGAACGGCCCTGGCCGGCTCTGAGGAAGACAACGGCACTGCAGAAGACCCCCTCGACACCGGTAACTTAGCAGGAGGTGTGATAGGTGACCTGACAGTTCCAACAAACTTTTTAGCCAGTTTTCTCAAAGGCGATATGGACCTTGATAGCGTGCTTGTGCGACCTGATGTACGACTTTTTCCGCTTACACTCGGAGGGGTCGCGAGGAAGCCGTTGGTAGTGTGACCAGAGACGGAAGAGCCAGTCTCGCTCGGTGCTTGATCCGCGCGAGTCAAGACCTCTCGCACATGGCCCATTTCCTTCTCAGTTCGCTCTATTCGTTCCTGAAGAACACGCCACCGCTTCGCCGCCTCTGCGTGCCGCCGTAACGCCTCGCCGTTCTTGGTGACCCGGTTCTTCACACCGTTGTCCATGATTGCTAGGACTTTTGTGGTGGCAGGAACGTAATGCCTGAGGCAATAGTCAATATCACCGACGAGGATGAAGAGCGTACTTACGCTTTCTTAGCCTGGAAGGACCCAAGGAGGTTATTGAACACGTCCAGGCTCACTGGAGATTTCTCTGAACGAACAGAGCTGGCGAACGATACGCGGGAAGTGGTTCCATCACATCTCTTGTGTACTTGCCATATGAAGTCCTGTAGAAATTGAATACACCCGCCAGGAATGCATCTACCATCATACCTGACATCGGTTCACAGCCTTCTCTAAACTGGTCATCATTCCATCTGCTTGCTCGGTAACTGTGCGAAACACTGTGATCCATTTATCTTCTTTGAGTTCTTGCTGGAGCTCATCGGTCTCCTGTTGCACCGCATCCCACTCCGCTTGTAGTGCGGCATGCTTTCTGAGCATAACGGCACGTTCGGAAGAGTCATTGAGCGGCTCCTTCTCGGAGGGTCGAAAAGGGATTACAGATTCGTTGATGTCTTTCATCCCCTGCTCGATGGATTCAAGGCGTTCATTCATGTTCATGATCGCATTATCAATCTCAGTAGTCGTTTTGGTGTCCACTTCCTCTGTCTGTGGCTTGTGTCGAAGTTCTTGTATTTCTACGCGGCGACGTGAGTGTCAGCGCTGAGTTCACACCTCAACAGGGTGACGAACCAAATATGCGCGTCTGAACATCTGAAATGGCATAGGAGAGTTCGGTGATGTGCGTCGAAATGGCCAACAAACGAATGTCCCTGAAAGAGAACACTCTCTTTAGCATCGACCACCAGACCATGTTGTTCAGAAGACGAGAGTACCAAGCACTCACTCCTGACTCTGTCGTTTTCCTTTGCGTCCTGATAACAAGGCGCGGCTGGCGGTGATCGTGATGTTCTCTGTCATGGAACGCATGGCAGATCGTTTCACGTGAGTTTCCAAAGACGCGACTAGATACCTCGAGGCCGGGGGTAGACAAAGTCCGTGCTTACCTTCATCTTCTACCGTCAATGAAGCACTGGATGATGATGCAGAGCTGAGAGTGCTTGTGGCCAAAACAGGGGAAGGATCGAGTGAGTGGTAGTGCGAAAGAGGCGTCGAATCCGTGGGCGTGGGTGAGAGCAGGGACATGAGGGTCGACAAACGCTGTCGGTCGGTGTCGGTGTCGTTTGGAACGGCGACAGAGGGGCAGATGGTCCCGAGGATCCGTCGAGTCTGCGTCAAAGGTACGTGTGTGTGAACGAGTAGCAGTCAGAAAGCAGACGAGACACGACGGATCCCCGGATTCGCTGGACCGAGCGACGAGCCAAGACAACGAGCGAGTAAAAGAGGTATCGTGGTCGACGTGTCAGGCGGCGAGCGAGCTGATGAACGGTCGTGGTGACAGTTGCGACAGACTCGTCCGATAACGGCAGTAGCAACCCACACATTACATTCACACCGGATCAAATACACGTATGTAGCATGAACAGCACTACTAGCCAAGAGTCTGACGGGGTATCCTACGTCGCGTGGCTGATGCTCATCCCCACCTCATCGTCTGTGTCCATCGCCGACAGTGGAGGATAGCATTCTAATGCCTGTGTCTCGTCTCTCTCCTTGATTCGTGCGCGCCAGTGCTCCTCTAGCCCTTGACGAGCCTCCTTATCCGCCTCGCGAACCATGGCAACTCGCGAGGCTCGCCAACGTACAGGGTCCATCGTGTTGTAATAACCGGGAGCGAGCCCTTCCAATGCCCAGAGTTGACTCGTTTCCACCACATGTCCACCCTCTATGTCCAGCGCCTTCTCAACATAGCTGTCAAGTAGGGGATGTCTGAGAAGTTGAGGATAGTAGCGTCCAGCGATGAGGTTGAGCGATAACACTGCTTCATACCCAGGCGTGAGGATCTGGCGGAATTTGAATCCTTCAGGAGGATGCGGGAGCGGGAATGGCGACGAAAGAGCAGGGTGTGAGAGATGCTCGCCGGATGAGGGTTCTTTGGATTTAGAATCTGATGACGCTCCATCAACAACAGGGGCACTTCCTCGCGAGCCTGTGGGGGGATTAGACGCCTGTCTGCTTGTTCCGTTCAGGACCGTCGCCGGTGAATCGACAGCCTTGCCCTTGCCCTTATCCTTGCCTCCGTTAATGCTGTCCGTACCTCCTCCCGGCAAATCTCCCTCCCAGTCTTCGTCCACCAGTTCGTAGAGCATACCTGTAACTCTACATTCCTTTCCCGTCGTTCCATCGGGTCTCGAAATATCCGCCACGTAAAGGCCATCAACACGCATGAACACACCACGAGATTCAGCCCCCACCACTGCTTCATCATCTCCCCCCGCAGTACTTAGCATCTTTGTATATTCCAATGCCTTGCGTGATGGACCAGCTGGGGGTAGAATATTCTCTGCTCCTTTGGGAGCTATTTGTGACCGCGACAGTTTGAGCCGTACAAGCTCGTCAGTCCAGATGCGCTCAGCACCCCACCATAATCCTTGATAGCGTGTCTGAGTCACCATCTTGATGAGCGCGATGGGAGCCGGAGTGGAAACGGTGCCAGGGTGCAAGTGTGCTGTGAAAGAGGGTATATTGCCGGGTCCAGCACTGCTAGTAACATTGGCCAGACTCGCATTGAAGTTCATGGTGGCATTCATCACCGAATCGAGTGTTGCCCCAGGCTGAGTACCAGGTGGGGCACGCGGTGGCATATTCGGCATGTTTGGTGGTGGGACGGAAAATTTGTATTCCCAGTCATCCGTAGGAGCCCAGTAACCAGCAAGATTGGCAGCAATTTGGACTCCAAGCGCATAAGCCGCAGCAGCCTTAATGAATGTGGGTCCATCTGTAGGCCGGAAGGAGTCTGTGTCGGTATTCATTTGTTCCAAGGGAACACGGTGAATTGCCTGGATAAGGTCGTCCGATGGCGCGTGCGCTTGGTATGGAAGGACTTGGTCGGCGGGGATATAGTAGGAAAATGGTATTCCGAGTAATTTCACTTTGTACGACAGGGTCTGAATGACGGTCCAAGGCGCCTCTTGGTTTTCACCATTGCACGCGTCTCCATTTTGCGAAACCGTTGAGCTCTCACTAGCTTTGGCTTCATTTCCCCCGACGAGGTGGACAGCTTCGCCAGCGACAGGAAACCTTATGGCCTCGGCTTTCATCCTGGCTTCCTCCACAATGCCGGGCCAGAACTTGATGGCATCCTTCTCTCCTGTGAACCCGGGTATTGGGGGACTCAGGGCACACCACAACAATTCTCCATCTCTATACCATTTTCTGAGGTTGACTCCTTCGGCATAGGCGGAGCGTAAATCGGCGTTTCGTTCCCTCAGCATATTTTGTTTTGGACCCTGAGAATGTTTCACGGGCCGAGGTGTACGACGGATAGCTGCGTAGGGCTTGGTTCGCTCATGAGCTGGACGATTTGATATGGACGTGGGCGAATGGGTGGCTGCAGCCTTCCCTGCAGTCGCACGCTGCGATATAAGAGACGTAGATAACGGGGTCGACCGACTGGGGAGCAGACCCATAGAGGCGGTGATTTCGCGCTGCGGCTTTTTGTTGCAGTACTTGCAATTGCAGTTGGAGCGAACGAGATCCGGATCTGTGAGTAGCCAGAGAGCATGAGGGATGAATTCTGGGACGGAACGAAATCGTTTGGCATGACGCGACCCTGCGTCGAAAAGCTCCAGTGAGTAGCTGGAATAAAGACTCAAAGACGCACCGACAAGGTAGGCATCATGTCGTGGAGCGCTTGCTGGTCCCTTGTTGTGATCGAACATCTGATAACCAGCAGGCCAATCACGAAGGACATAGCTTGGCCCAACTTCATTGCACAATCCACACGCGACAAAATGCGTCAATGGGATCTCTCGTCAAAGATAGGATAAAACATACCCGGTTTTTTTAGTTGTAGTGCCAGACTGGCACCGACTTCGCACCTCCACTTTACTGAGAGAGACTCATCAATAGGTACAAGTCGCATGTAGTTCACATGGCCCTCGTTGTCCACGACGCGAGTGGTATTGGTTGGCCACCGATCCTCATCGCCGTCTGAGAGAGGGAAGTCTATGTAGGTCGGGTTCGGTGGTAGAACGTGTGCTGAGGATACGGCTCGCGCCGACATTGGGAAGGGTCACCAGGTGAATGGCAATGTGTGGTCAAAACTTGATTGATTAGTCAGCGAACAAACACTACACTCGATAGTCCTCTTATTTGTCTTCTTCGCCGTGATTATCTACGTCTTGCCTGGTGGCATTGGCGTTAAACAACACGGCAAGAGTAAGGTACTTGGTACATATACGTCCCTGCAGATCATCTACTCCTGTACCCTATGCAGTTGATGTTTTGATAGGGTTCGTACATTCGAGTCTAATTGCTATCCCGGGCCAGCTGAGCATGTTAGGGCCTGTTCAACTTCGTGAAGCAAATAGACACATGAGACGTCGAGCTCATAAGAGACTGGGTTCGTGAACGAGTCACGGCGAGTAAGAGCATCCATACTTGAACAACTCGCGCTTGTCAGCGACACCAATTGCATCTGACCGAGTGGAAAGACGAATCGGTACTCTCAACACCCGATGTTCATCCTCGCGTGCTAGCCTCATCTTTCATAGGTTCTTGTTTTGGATGCCCACCACAACAGTCGACGCAGAACAGGAGACCGCCGAGCTCAGGCAGTTTAGGGAGCAATGGAAGAAGGAAGTTCGACAACGGTTAGAAGTTCAACGCACCCAACAGCCAGACACGACGGTGGAACCAGGCCAGAGCAAGGTGTCTTCATCTAATAAATATGCTCGACTTCATGCATCCCCTCTCGCTGCTCTCCCCGACGATGAAACGACACTGTCTGCGGCACAGTCTGTTCCAAGCCCATCACGTCAAGCTCTGTACATGTCGCATGGTCAGAGTCCTCTCAGCGGGGGCATCGCACGTGCCGTAGAAGTCTATCGCAGCGCTGTCGAGCATGAGCAGGAAAGCGACTTGGATGAAGCGCTGAGGCTGTATCGTCAGGCATTCCGACTTAATCCAGATGTCAACCGTGCATACTTCAAAGAGGAGCAGAGGTTGCAGCAACTAGGTCGCTCCACTGTCGGCATGGTTCACAGGAAGACATCTGCTAGCAGAGGCGAGGGTATTGAAGGCAAGGGTAGTCACATCATGAGGGCTGCAGAAGGTAAGGACGCAGCACACGCGAATGGGGTTCTCTCCAAGGTCCTGGAGAACTTTCCGGAGGTATTAACATTTGAGCCCGAGGACGACCGGGAGGGTGTACCAATCAGTATAATCCCGGAGGAGTTGCTCTTGTGCATCTTGCGCAATCTTGATACGACAACTCTGGAACGCTTCGCGACTATCAACCGCAAGGCGCGCGTCCTTAGTTTGGACCCGTCAATATGGAGGTATGGCTATCTTTCATCTCAGAACACAAATGTGATATTCTCCTTTGATTGTGATAGGAACTTTGTATATCTAGCATATAAATCACCACAAATTTCCGAGACTATCACGGTCCAGTCAATAGTTAATGAATATGGGTCCGACTATCGGCAAGCATACATTGGACATCCAAGGTTAAGGCTAGATGGTGTATATATCGCCGTATGCCACTATGTGTGAGTGTCCCATGACATACACTAGTTCGTACGTTGAGTGACTCTTCAAAGTCGGAGAGGTCTGAGTGAGAATGCCTGGGTCAATGTAGGTCGCAAACTCTGTGAATGCTAACTGGCATCGCTCATGAGGAGGTATAGGTCAACCACCTTATCACATATCACCGATATCTGTGAGTGGTCTCCAGACTCCCCCGTCAGTGCTGACATGCTTCAGTCGGTTCTTCCCAGACGGACAAGTTTTGTCCCTTCTGGCTAACGAGGAGTATCAGCCCGCGATCGTCATACCCATGCTCAAGCCCTCGTTGCGTATGAAGGTTCTCTATATCATCTGTGGTGATAGAACATAGTCACTGATGCATGTTCTCAATCGCAGGGGTTTTACATCGGTGACTGGCGGCTCGAAGGGTCGAGTGTTCTGATCACCAACCTCGTCGAGCAGCCACAGTCTGCGTATGGTCCACCTATTCATCCCTCCCACCACGGTCACGTCCCTCAGCCCACTCGCTACCACTTCCAGATGACGCTCGCGCTCCGTTCCAAACCGCTTGGTCGATGGAATAAACTCGAGTTCATCACGTACGCGTCAGTAAACATTGACGATGGAGAGGTCGTACCGCTCCCTCTCAAGCACGAGCGGTCGTTTTGGTTCTCCAAGGTCAAGAGTTGGCAGGGTTATTAACTTACCATGCGTGGGGTCGTATGCCATTCCTGGAGCTTATACTCTATGGTCGGTCGTACGGTTCATCTTGCGTCAAGGGTGATTTCGTTGCTGTCGTTAACGAACTTGGGGATACATATGTACCAAATGACACCACTGTTTGGGTTAATAGTCCGTGAGTTTTGTGCCGACCAACCCGGTTGGGCCGCCATGTGAGTTGCAGCAACACAACAGACCAACAGGCAGACCAGTTCTATGCTGTGAGGAACCGATATGAAAACAGAGAAACTTGTTCATATAGTGATACATCAGCTACGATAACCCATGTATCTCGATTACTTCTGTCCTTCCTTAAGCTCGTCTACAGCTACTACTGCCAGATCAGTCTCGTAACTTTTTTTTACTGTAAACACAAATATGTAGGGGGATGATGAGAGAAGGTGGGGGGAATGGAACAACGAGCGCCAAGACGAGAGTGTACCACCAGCAGAGAACAACAGAACATCCAGAACAACGGTTTCCCATCGGACCACAGAAAACACATTAAGATGCAAGAAATATGTGGGGACGACTAAACAAGATGACGCGATGCGGCGAGTAAAGGGTATGGTAAACATGTATGATGAATGGTTCATCGGTAAGCAAGATATGCGACATGTGTCAACGGTCGTGGAGGGAACTTGGGGATCGTAATGTTTCGTGACTGGTCGAGGAGAAAGGTGATTATATTGTCGCCTCGAAACGAATGTATGGCGCATGTGTTTAGGGGTCCCCGGTATGGCGTCGACTTGAGGCTGGTGTTCTCTGCAAGGGGTAGGGAAAGAGCGTGATGAACACAACGCGGCAATTCAGGCTGCACTGTAAAGGAACAGGTTGTTTGTTGCGGCGATCTGTGACACGTTAGGATCCCATCTGCATGATCGAGGATGAAGCTCACAGCAATTGTGTTCTCCCTCGGATGCCAGCTCGCGTGGAGAATCTTCTTGTTGAAGTCTAGTGTTTCCATCTGCATCGCATCTCTCAGACCACCCGGTCGACCGTCCTTGAGCCCATTCTTTAGCCCGTTCTTGTTCGGTAGCGGCCCACCCATCTTCTTCGCCTTGAACGCAGACTTGTCAGCTTGCAAAACGACGTCACCTGTCGTCTCCACGTCAAATATTCGGAAGAAGTTGTGGTAAGACCCAGTCAGGACATGTCTATGCGGTAAACGGAGTCAAAAATTATCTAAATGGAGCAGAACAGGGTACACACTTATCATCACCACCCCAGAGACACTCAAACTTGTCGAAAATACAATCATTCTCGTACAGATCACAGAGTTTCCCGCGGAGATGGTCATGTATGGGGATCGTCTTAATCGGTCGTGACTCCATATTAATGTCCCAGATCTTCAAGGACAAGTAGTCTCGCGATAGGATGTATCGTCCATCGTGACTGAATTTGACATCGGATATAGAAGAAATGATTTCCGAGAAGAACGAGCGCGCTGATGGATCCTCCTCCTCCTCGAAGCCTGTCAAGTCCTGTGAGAATGCAACTCGTGGAGGGATGTATGGCGACGTACATTTTGCATGACGGTCACACAATGCCGAGTCGCGCATGTCTGCAAGCTTGATGTTACTCTTTGAACTCGAGTACATAAACAAGTTGCAATGTTGTGGATGGAACTCGGCAGCAGTGATGACCTCTGTAAGTTCTTCCATGTTGACAGGTTTGATGTCTACGATATCTGGCGCGACAAGGTGATTGATCACACGATTATAATAGCTGATCAGATACGTACTGAAACTCTGGTCACTGATGCCCAGATTCCACAAATTGACGCGGAGATCGTCTGCGGAAATGTAGGTTTCCTGGTCCGAATTGACAGAGATAGAATGGATGTGGTACGCATGCGCATTGGCATAGACTTTCCGTGGGATGGCGGCAATGATATTGTCCTGATGTACCATGCGGGGGAGTTTGAGATAGGAACGTGAACTAGGTGGCGTAATAGGTCGCTGGCCCTCATAATGATTCGATTCGGAAACAACCCGCAGCGACTTTTCAAACACCTTCCAGAGTTTGATTGTTTTGTCTAGGGTAACCGAATAAGTTAAACGGACGGCAGCCACGATAACAGAAGAAAAAGAGCCCACCGTTGGTGGACAACAAGAAATGAGCAGTGTTTTGCCGTTTGCACCACTTGATCTTGTTGATCTTTTCTTCGATTTCTAGCGACTTGAGGTAGTCGAATTCTGGTTCATGTGATTGAAATTCTGTATAGAACTTGTATTCACAGCCTTTTTTCTGCACGAGCGTTGGTCAATATGGTTTCGTGTGGCAATCGGGGGAATCAGCCGCGAAATGCAATATGGGGGACTACTCACCGACTCGTTCCGCTCAAAGAGGACGACACGGCCACCTTTGTCTCCCGTTGCAAGGTAGTTGCCGGTGGAGTCGAACTCGACGGTGGATATGATGTCGGCTAATCGGGGGAAGAGGATGAGCGATAAAGGTGGTGAGCGAGAACGACATACCTTCGGTGATGTCCTCAACCTCGCCCTTGTCACCGAAGCACTGGGCAAAACGCCAGCCACCTGAGCCTGAAGGATCGATGTCCATGATGAGGTGCTGTTACTTTGAGCGAATGGGTCTGTGCGCGATGTCGCGAGCGGCGTCTGTGTCTATGTTCTGATGGTTTTAGCAGTCAAAGAGTCGACCCTACGGAACTGCCTGACGCCCCTGCTGCTCGCCGGCTGCCGTTTGTTGTGCCCTTGTTTGTTCACACCACACACCTCCGACTCATACCGCACCTATTGTATCAGACAACATGCCCATTGCCCCCATCACCGGTAGACTCAGAAAAGGCTTCTGGCGCGACATTTCTGTCGCCCTTGGCCTTGGTGTCGGCTCGGCCTATGTGTTTTGGTGCGTTCACCTTTCTATTGTTTTTTGTTCTGTCTCACATTCGGAACAAGGTACGGTTTTCATCTGAAAGCAGGTAGGGCAACGTGCGCGTGCGTGGCAAACTAGGCTGAATCTCTGTAGTGCAACGCCGTGAGGAGTACTACCTAAAGTTCGAACGAGAGAGAGCACAGGGTCAGGCGGCGTGATTCGCCGTTCGCTGGACTCTGCAACCGCACATGGCCCAACCATGGCTCGAGAATGGCGTGGGTTCCCAGCTGTACATGTTTGCCGTGACTAGAATAAACGGTTCATTGTCCCCATCCAAGTTGCATTCTTGTGGCGTTGATGCATGTGGTTTAGCTCCCATGAGATAGCAGCGAGGAAAAGGACACGTGTTTGCTCCCTGTACAGCAGCGACTGCGTAACCTCCGACAAGGTAACGAGCTATGAGCAAGGTATAAATACGACACGGGTCGATCGCGTCCAACTGAACTGCAATACTAGTCATAGATGAGAATGAACATAAGCTACGGCGGTTCTCGGTCCAAGCCGACATTAAAAGATGCTCCAATGAAATGGATAAACACATTACTTGAGCAACCCAAGTCTCCTGAGTTCCTCGCAGCTGGCAAACGTCTCCGCCTCGATCTTCTTCACCTTCTCCCAGTCTGTCCCGACGCCAAAGAATCCAATTTCAGCTTCCTTCCGTCTGTTCCGCTTGTTAATGTCTGCTTGGCATTGCGCATAGAGGTTCTGTGTATACACTTGTTCGATATTGGACTCAAAGCGAGCAAGAGCGGATCCCCGGCGGTAATGGCCCGCTGCAAGATCAGCAGCGATCTTCGGATGCATATGAAAGTCGTGCGAATTGACGTAGTAATTTATATGCAGGTTACTTGTCTGCCGTTCAAGATCATACCTCGGCGCCCTTGTGAATTGGAATCGAGGGTCAGGAACAGGAGGCGTTGCGAAGAGATTGGGGAGCATCGACAAGAAGGAAAACCCGAAAAGGATAATAAGCGGGAGGAACTGGGTGAGTATCGAGCGTGTTTGAGGTGCTTCTCCCTGTGCAGCTCCTTGTGGACGTCCGTTCATGCGTACGCGCGTCGTTCGGAATCCACCAGGTCCAAAGCTCGCAGTGAACATAGGTCCCCCGAATGGACTGGACCCAAAGCCAGCGCCGTTCATCCCCGCACCCCCACCGAAGAACATATTGAACAAGTCTTCCGGCGACATTTCGCCCTCAAAGCCACTAGCGAACGGTGAAGACGAGAAACCAGGCGAGAAACCGGATGATGGCATGCCGCCAAATCGTGATTCCGGGTCAGAGCCATGTTGATCGAATGCTGCTCGTTTTTGCGGATCTGAAGGGCGAGTCGAGATGCGAGCAGATGAAGGATTCAAAATACATACCTGATAAAACTTGGAACGCCTTCGAAACCACTGCAAGTACATCAGCTGAAATGCACGCAGAAAGAGACCACCCTCGTGTGACGTACTTTTGAATGCCTCATCAGCCCCTGGCGCTCCGTTCTTGTCAGGATGTAGAGCGAGTGCGAGCTGTCAAGGGGTCTATCTTAACAACCCATTCCTGTACTGATTAACGACATTTATACCTTTCGATAAGCCTTCTTGATCTCAGCCTCTTCGCAGTCCTTCTTGACGGCAAGAATCCCATAGTAATCCGCAGGTTTGCACGCCCGAACCCGCTTCACGACATTCAGCTGTTCGGGCGTATATTCCCTCTTCTCTCCGTTTATACCTCCTGCCGTCCCCTCCGTCCTTGTGTCGCCTCTTCGTTTCGCGCTCGCAGCAGAGGGATGCGTCTCCGTTGACGACGATGACGCAGTTGTCGCATTCCCATTGCTCGTGGCCGTGCTAGAAGACGGACCAGCCGACTCCGCTGCAGCAGCAGCAGATTCAATAGACTTCTTGAGCAGCTCTGCTTCCGGCGTTGCGAACAAAGAAAGTGATTTTTGACAGAATTTCCGCGCGGAGGAAAAGTTGCCTGCATCCTTGTGCTTCTGAGCAATTCTCAGACAGTTGAAGGCCTCGTCTTTGTTACTCTCCATCGTGTACGAAGATGCGCGCACACGAGTAGTGAAGAAGCGCAGGGACCGCGAGTCTTGTCTTTGGTGGGCAAGTCGAGTAGACTTGGCTCAATGAGATGCCGGTGAGAACTCGGCATTAGAAGCGGCACGACACCAGTATAACACTGACACGTTACTGTAAACAACCTGAGTCGTTCATGCACATGTACGAATTAGATTCTCCAAGCAGTGAATAGTATACGCGAACACAGCAGCAATATGGATGTGGGTATAACATTTTAGTAGATGCCGGGGATAAACTTGTACTTCACGATGGAACAGTAACGTTCCCAGTCCTTCCCATACTTGATGGAGCAACGCTCAAAGTCACGGCCACAGCGGTGGATCAGAACCGTGATGAAAAAGACGGAGTAGAAATACGGGATGATGGTTGCCCTGCCGATTATCACACCCCAACAGAAGGACATGATCCAATCGGCGACATAGTTCTGAAGGGATATCTGAGCACACCCATGCACACACAGCCAAAAACTTACAGGTTTGCGAGAGTACCTCCACCAACCACTAATCAAGAGTCGGTTGCTATGTGCTGCCTTAGGTACCATATTAAACGTGAATAGCTAGAGCTTACCCATGTTCAGTCTGGATGAACTCTGGATTCTTCAAGGTGCCCCAGGGCAGCTGAGGGAACGTATTGCGGAATGTAGTGATACCCTGAGTCTGCATTTTAAATCGGCTCTTTTGCGACATGGAGGAATCCCAGCTGTGGATATGCGTAGCTGAAACGGATGCATCTACCAATGCAAGTGGAAATCTCACATGTAGTACGCAGTGAGTAGCGTAGTGAACAGCAGGACGTAAGTCGGAGTAGAAAACTGATACTTGGAGGGGTCATGTGAAGCCATGTAGACCACAGAGTACACATAGGTCTAAAATCAGGATCAGTACATAGATGAGCATGCAGCAGTCAACTGGGACGCACAAATGGGACACCGGCGAAATTCCAAAAAATAACCATGAAACCCCATTTTTCGTGAAACATGTCCCAGGTCTGGGGAATGCATTCCTCCCCTTTCCCACTGTCCAGGTGTTTATCAGAGACCAGCGAGAAAATTAAAATTACGTACCAGGCATTCAAATAGAGCCAGGTAGCGAGAATCATAAAAGCCATGTTCTGGCCAAACTGATTAAACAGTGAATGATAGGGAACAAGTAGACTTACGGGTGTGACATATCCGTAGTGTTCATACTGATGACAACCGCCAGAAACCGCCAAAAAGAAGACGATGACCCAAGGGATCCGAACTTCTGCCCACATCTTGAGGTCAATAGGGCCGATACGAGGGTTCAAACAAGCACCCATAAAGACATCGTAGATAAAGTTACCGGACATTCGAATTTGGTTACCGGTTGCGACGGTGAGGAAATACACCCCAAAGGAGACCGCGAAACCGTAGATGATCGCGACTGACATAATATGGCCATAGTTGTCAATGATTTCTGTGAGTCGGAAAATGTTGTAGTAGTGGAGCACGGCGGCAGTGATCATCGTGGCATAGATGGACCAGAGAGCATTGCAGTTGTACATCAGTGTCTTGTAACCGAGGGAAGGGACTGGAAGCCCTTCCTGCTTGTAACCTGGCACGACCCAAGCAAGGAAAAGCTGATAGACAATGAGACCAGTGTAGACCTTCCAGGCGTAGGCATTCGGACTGGCATGCTAGACACAATTCATTTACACGAACCGGTGTTCCAGACTCAGAAAGCACTCACATCACGAACATGGGCCCACATGCGCTGGAGAAAGGGAACGATGTCATCCACAGAAGTAGGCGTGACAAGCTTCCCATCGTAGAACCAGAGACAAATCCAAAGATAATACATGAGAATGGGGAAACCAATCATCATCGCGGTGACACCCCATGGACCACCGAACTCGTATCTGAAGGACACATGTATGAGTATGGGTCACATTGAGACACGGTAAACGTACGATTGATGCTGGTCCAAAAGTTGGTCAGTTTTGCGGCCTTGATCTGTGGTAGTGACAGGGCCAGAGGTCGACCGCCGTGAGTCGACACTTCGCTGGCGCAACTCGGTGCTGCCATATGCCTGCGACATGCTTCAATGAGAGTTATGAACCTCGAACGCCATTTTTTAAATTGAGTAAGGCTTAGTCATCCAACCCAAGTAAGTTTGGCTGAGTTCGGAATTCAAGCGCCTCTCGTAAATATTTGGGATGGAAGGCGGCCAAGTGACTTATAAACCACTAACACCACGGCGACTTCCCACCTCCCGGAGGACATATATATTGGTTTCACTATCTCGCACCCCAACGAGTTTCTTGTTTCCAAGTCCTGTGACTTATGGCCTCTTCTGTGTTCTACAAATTTAAATCTCAGAGGGACGACTCTCGGGTGACGTTTGACGGCACTGCGATCTCTGTGTTTGACTTGAAAAAAGAAATCATCCTTGCTAACAACCTTGGTAAGGCCAATGATTTTGATCTTTACGTCTACGACGCGTCCACCAATCATGGTACGTCCATTTTTGTGACGTTCGTATCCTACTCTCGACACCTGTTCTACATCCAGAATACAAGGATGACTCCCAGGTCATTCCGAGGTCATCCTCTGTTATCGTAAAACGTATGCCGTCCCAGCGTCCGGGAAAGGGCAAAGCAGCAATGTACATTGCTGGCACCAATGGAAGCGCACCCGTACCAATTTCAGAGCCTGTTCAAAGACTAGCTGGAAATAGTGCATGGTACAAGGGGGCCATGTCAAAGCGTTTCGACGTGAAAGAAGAACCCGCACCCAAAACTTCAGCTCCTGTACGTAGTCGCTCAGAAATGAATGCACCACTCGCCAGTCGGCGAGTCTTACATTCTTCGCAGTCAAGTACCTCCGTTGCCATTCCAAAGAACTCGGTTACAAAAGAAGACGAAGCTGCTGCAATGGCAGCCATGTTCCAGGCCCAGACGGCCAACTGGGAAGAAACCCAGGAAAAGATGTCTCAGTTGGTATCTCGTTTACGCGGTGCTTCTGCTTTGTGTAGTAGAATGAAGTCTCATAACATGATCTCTGCTTTACCCCCTTATCGAAACAGTGCCGTTCGAATATATAACAATCCTCGGGGAACCTCTCTTGGACGCGGTGGCAAGCCCTTTGGTTCGCATCAGTCCCATGCCCCTGATCGTCCCCTACCACCATCGTATGTCTGTTACCGCTGTGGTCAGAAGGGTGAGTTGTCATAGCTTTTGTCTTGGAGATGTCGGTTCATATTTTTTTCAGGCCATTGGATCCAAGACTGTCCAACGAACAGCGATCGCGAGTTCGACAACAAACCCCGCATCAAACGAACGACGGGTATCCCACGCAGCTTCCTCAAGGCAGTGGAGAATCCTAACAATGGTGAGATTGCGCACGGCGTGATGGTTACCCCTGAGGGAGGCTATGTCGTCGCCCAACCCGATTCGTAGGTCATTGTATCTTATTGTCAGAGGTAGCCACTTACTCCAGCAGAGCATCGTGGCAAAAGCAGGTATCTAGGTCGAAAGGCCTCTCCGTAGCAGACGTTCGAGAACGACCTCCGACAGACCCTGCACTTGCATGTCCAATAGACAACAGACTTTTTCGTGATGCCGTGAAGACACCATGTTGTGAGACGACGTATTGCGAAGAGTGTATCCAGACTCATCTTCTTGAGCGCGACTTTATTTGTCCCAAGTGTGGAAAGAAGATCCCGTCCCTTGACAAGTTGGTTACAGACAAACCTATGCGAACCAGAATTGCCGATCACATTGATAAGGTGATTGAACAGAGCAAAAGGGAGATTGATGAGGAGGGTGTGACAAGCACCAATGCGGTAGCTGGTGAACAGGTATTCGGTATTCCTACTGCTGTTCGAAATCATGCGCTAACCGCTACCTACAATCACTCCAGGGAGATGGCTCTGCTATCGATGACTTCTATTCAGATCAACAGGCCGGCATGGACGTCCCTCAAATGATAGTCGACAGCATTCCTCAGCTTCAGGCTCAGATCAACCAATTATCCATAGTGATGCAAAACACCTCGCTACCTGACCATGTGCGACATTCCTCGGAGATGAAATATCACCAACTTCAAATGCAGCTCCAACAAGCACAGGCCCTCGCAGCGACTCTTGCGGTCGCAACTACTCTTCAGCAGCAGCAGCAGCAGCAACAGCAACAGCAGCAACAACAACAGCAACAACAACAACAGATGCAGGGTGCTGCCGGTGTCGTGGCTTACGGTATGCCGGGGTACCAACCGACAGAGGCTCAGTGGTCAACCTCGTTTGCGAACCAACAGCCTGCTGGTCAGGATTCAGCATATCAGCGATTACCACTGAATAATAGACGACGGAATCTGAAGCGCGAGCGTCCGTCAGATTTTTTGGAGGTTGGGGGAGAGAGCGATAGCAAGGTTCCACGGTACTGGGAGTGAGCAGCCTGGCTGTTTGCTAGATTCTTCATGGCGTTTCCATTGCGTGTACTCATCAATAAATTCGCTGGAGGGTGTCATTTGTCAGCTTGCGTTGAGATGCCGTCACTGAGTGTGACCAGCGCGAACGTGACTCGAATAAAACTGCGCTGACGCGTGTTGGCAGTCGCGTTGAACTTCATCCAACTACACTCGATCATGCCCCTCGCCAAAAGTCAAAAGTCCATTACTTCATTTTTCGGTGGTGACAAGAAGCCCGCCAAGAAAGTGAAGAGGCTGGCGAAGAAAGTTGAGGATGAGTCAAGCTCTGGGGAGATCGAGGACGATGCAGATCCCGAAGTCTCTGACGAAGATGACAGCACGGCACAGTATTCGAGGACAGATGGCAGGATAGAGTCTTCCAGTCTTCCGCCTCTTCACCACATACCCACCATGTTTTCCGACCTTGTTTCCCGCATTCCGCAGATCAGAGACATCGCGGAACGCGTCAGAGGGAGAAAGCTTCGCGTCGCCACCATGTGTTCTGGCACCGAGTCCCCGCTTCTTGCTCTGGAATTGATATGCCAGTCTATCCAGGAGCAATATAGTGTCCCTTTGGAGTTTGAACACGTGTTTTCGTGCGAGATAGAGCCGTTCAAGCAGGCGTACATCGAGCGCAATTTCAAACCACCTCTATTGTTCCGCGATGTGTGCGAACTCGGAGATGCTGAAGCGTGCGTGCTCCTGTCCGCCCCATGCCAGGACTCTGACTTGCTCTACAGTACGACTGCATATGGTGCATTGGCCCCTGTCCCTGGTGACGTGGACTTGCTTGTCGCGGGTACTTCCTGCGTCGACTATTCCAACCTCAATAATTTGAAGAAAGGGATTGATGGAGGCGGAGAATCGGGGCGGACGTTTCACGGTATGATGTCCTGGGTCGCCAACCATCGACCACCTCTAGTCATTCTGGAAAACGTCTGCTCTGCTCCATGGGACAGAGTCAGAGACTTTTTTAAACGCGAGAATTACAGTGCCGAGTTTATGCGATTGGACACAAAACAATTCTATATCCCGCACACCCGTACCCGAGTTTACTTGTTTGCAGTCGACAAGCAGGCATCCAAGTTGCCCGCTGAGTGGAAGAAGTGGGTAACGGAAAAACTAAAGCGTCCCGCTTCGTCGACTTTGGACGCATTTCTTCTCCCATCAGATGACGTGCGCATTCATCAAGCTAGAGAGAAGCTTGTTCAAGCTGGGGGTGTGTCGGACTCGCGCTCTGGACGAATTGACTGGACGAGGTGCGAATCCCGACATGCGCGTGCCAGACTCGAAGAATTGTTAGGACCCAAACGTCCCCTAACTAACTGGGAGGAAGGTGAGCTTGCCGTACCCCTTTACAATCCGTTATCTCAATGTCGCGAACGTAAGGTGGTGCCTGTCGTATGCCTGATTTTGCTTGGCAAGATTGGGGAACACGACAAGTCGAACGTGTTTGGGATCTAATGGACATCAGTCTCCTTCGTTCCGCCAAAATTGGCGTCGATCCATCTTACAAAACGTGAGTGAATAATTCAAACATTGATAGTTTGGGCCGCCTAACATTTATCTCAGACTTGTCTGGAATCTCTCGCAGAATGTCGATCGCTCTACTAGCTCGAGCAAGACGGGTATATGTCCATGTCTTACCCCAAGCATGATCCCCTATATTACCAACCGTGGTGGACCTATGGTCGGAGTCGAAGCACTAGCCATGCAGGGTCTTCCGGTGGACAAGCTACTTCTTACCCGAGAAAGTGAGGATGAACTTGCCGATCTTGCCGGTAACGCCATGTCTTCAACGGTCGTGGGGTCTTGTATACTTGCTGCACTGGTTGTCGGCAAGGAGCTTCTGAAGGCGGGAGATGATAAAGAGACTTACGAGATGAAGAAACTCGAAGTCGGATCTCAGACAGGAGGCGAGGATGTTATGGATATCGATTCCACGCCCAAATCCTCTGTGGAAGGCCGCATTTCTGGCCTCGAGCAATTGGCAGAAAAACCCCTGGACTTGTCTGAGGTAAAGATGGACTCAGTGGAGAACATTCTTGAGCAAGCGACCCGAAGCGTACGACTCTGTCTCTGCGAGGGCCGCAATGATATTACGTCAAGGGAGCTACTTCGCTGTCAGGATTGCAGTTCATCTTCCTGCAGGAAGTGCGCTGGACGACCCGAGCACAACTTCGAGTCGCTCGATGTACGAACAGTTACACGTATTCCTCCCGGGGCGTTCGTCAGGAAGCTCAAATCTGTTCTTCCGATGTGCTTGTCAATCACCGGTACCACGGCAGAACTCCTTGACAATCTACGATCTGCTTCCAACGTAACTATACCTGAGAAGCGTTGGGTTAGTTGGCGCTCTGCGGTCGTCCGGGCCACGAATTCGGAGTTGCGCTTCGTCGAGCTCAAGCGACAGGAAGTCTGGTCCGCGGTTTACCAGTCCATATCAGCTTCTTTTGAGTTATACCTGGATCCGAAACAAACAGAATGGCGACTATATGCGATTCCCCTGGAGACTGAACCCGCAAATGCGGAGATCCGTCGCCTCCTGCAGCTTCCTATTGCTAGATTCAAATGCCAAGGCGACTTATTGCAGGGCCACTGGCAGTTCGCCTTGCCCTCCAATAGCGAAATCACATTAACTATCTCCGGGAGCGAGACGCTGGTGCCTTCCTGGAGGTCTCGGCTCGGCTTGTTGAGTGACGAATTCAGGGAGGCTCGCGTTCATTCGCATTTGAAGATCACCGTGCCGCCGGGCAAGGCGCCGCTACTCGATCGTGACATCTCTGGTACCTACACTCTTCTGGACAAGTGCGGTACAGCCTGCGGCGCGCTTCACAAGCGTGAACCTACTCCCAAAGACACTGAACTTCCGCCGTTGTTTATGATGCTCGACCCCACACGATGCGGCGATCCCAAAGATGACGCATTTGTTTTCACCACTACCATTCGAAGATACGACTATGGCGAGTTCCGACCCATTTTTTGCAAGCTTGCCGGCTCGTGGAGACAGTCGGATGTTCAGGGTGACCAATCAGTCGCATGCCATATACCCGTGCTGTGGGCATCTTCAGACAAAGTATCGCTTCAAGTAGGCCTATATAAGCTTCATCTGTCTTCCGTCAAGGCTCATGTATTTTTTAGTCTGTCCGGCTCACTGGGGCGCATTTCGCTGTTCCTCGCGGTTCGCTGGAAGTGGCTGTCCATACGGAGGCCTGTGCCAGAGCCGTTGCTTTGTTGTCTTGCACCGTACCTTTGTCTGACGATGCCGGTCCTGAGTGGCCGCGTCAGGCATGGGGGGAAGTCGACAAGCTTAACGAGCGCACAACATTCAGATCATTGACCTGGCTGCTCGAACGTATTCGGCACGTCGACGACGGTTTACATACGTGGCAGCCGGTCAATATGCCTGAAGGTCTACATCGATGCCAGCGGTGTGCTCCGACGCCCCCTACCATCAAATGGAGCAAGACAGGGAAGAAAATTATCGCCGTCGAGGATTCCCAAGAAGCTGGGCAATACGAGCGCAACTTGAAACTTCGTCCCAATCCGTTCGTCACTCAACTACGTCTAGAACAGAATATTGGTGTAGTCAAAGTAGGTCTCAACATCACTTCGCTGCTGCATCGTGCTCTGTCCCGCCTTCCATCGGAGAATCGTCTGGAACGACCTTCGTTATCATGGCGTTTGGACACCGATTTTGCTCCTGCGGTCAAAATTCAACTCCCCCCGTTCACACTCAAGAGTAATAGGGCCGACCCAGAACACAGCCAGCCGCCCAATTTTAAGCTAGACCTTCGTAAGGAACAGCTGCGTTCCTTGACATGGATGCTCGAGCGGGAGGCTCCTGACGTTGCTCCGTTTGTTGAAGAAGAAATATCGGAGGCGATTCTCGAACCTCTAGGTTGGCGTGCAGAAGGTCGCGCACAGAGGCCTTTTAAAGTCAGGGGCGGAGTCCTCGCCGACCAAGTTGGATATGGCAAGACTGCCATCACCCTCGGTCTCATCAATTGTTCCTACCAAAAGGTTCGAAAGGAATTTGAGAGCAAGGAAGATATTTTCGGCAAAGTTCCTGTTAAAGCTACGCTGGTCATCGTCCCTCCCCACCTCACTCGGCAATGGAAGTCAGAGTCCGAAAAGTTTGCGCCAGGCTGCTTTAAGAAAGTGGTGGTCATCTCTACCGCCACAAATATCAACTCGTTGACCATCGAGAAGGTCCAAGAGGCCGACCTCGTGATCGTTGCGTCGAACTTGTTTCAGAGTGTGGTCTACCTGGGGAACCTTGAGTCCTTCGCGGCTGGGGGCACACTTCCATCTCAAGATGGTCGATACTTCAATGCTCGGCTCGAGATGTGTCTGGAAGCCCTGAAGAAGCAGGTGGAACGCCTGACAAGTGATGGTCCCAATAGCGTCATGAAAGCGATACGGGAGGCACGCAGGCGAGGTATGCTACCCACCTGATCTCCCCAAGTTAGAGGTTGACATTTGTTCCAGAGGAAGAACTAGAATCTCAATTTTTCGTGGCGCAGAAACGCCTCAAGGGCAAGGCTTACGCCCTCGCTACGGAGAAGAAAGATCAAGAGATGAAACCCAAAGCTAAGCCTGTTTCTTCGAGAGAACACTTCCCTGCCAAGCCCACACGGACAGGGAAGACGCCGGAGGTTGTACTCAGCATTACGAAATCGAAGAAGCGGAAAGCTGAGGAGGCAGATGAGACTTCAGAAAGGGAAGCTGTTATGTCGCGTTCGTCAAAGCCCAAGCGGGAGAAGGCTAGAAGAGCTATCATCATTGACTCTGACGACGCGGACGGCGACAATGGCAGTGATTACGAGGATAATGGCTCAGACGACCCTGAGGAGGATGGGCCCACTCCCAGTGAGGATGAAGATGATCTACTCAGTGGTAAGAAATCAGGGGCTTCTAGCGCCAAGCCCACTCCCCCGCCCACGTCAGAGGAGGAAAATTCAGTAATCGAGATATCTGATAATGACGAAGAGGAGAAGCTGCAGAAACGGAAGCCCACCACGAAAGCAACCAGCAACAAAGGTAAGGCCAAGTCCACCACAAGTTCGTCGAAATCCGGTAACGACAGCATGGACGTTGACGAGCCACCATCTTCGCCCTCCTCCTCAAAGTCGGCTGGAAAGAAGAGAAAGGCCGCGGGCACCAAGGATGCCCCAGCCAAAAAGCAAAAACGTCGGGAGGATACAGATCCTTGGCGTCTTGAGAGTGTCGCCGTCAGGAGGGATTGGACTCAAATGCAATCCCCGCCTCTGGAGATATTCCACTTTGCCCGTGTGGTCGTCGACGAGTACACCTATCTGACTGGGAAGGTACATTCCATGGTTACGAAGCTCACAGCGGATCGTCGCTGGGTACTGTCTGGTACTCCACCTATCCACGACTTTGGGGCCGTCAAGACGATCGCGGCCCATCTGAACCTTCATTTGGGTATTGACGACGACGGAGAGGGGCAGTCGGCTATGATCAAGAAACGTATCAGGGAGCAGACAAGTGTGTTCTAAGCATCTTCAAGGTTCCATGCAGCTTACAATCATCTTCAGAAGTGGAGGCTTTCCATTCCTTCCGGGAAGTTCATACACAGGAATGGCACGCCCATCGCCATCACATTGGCCAGGTGTTCTTGGACACGTTTGTTCGCCAGGTTCGCATCTTTTTTTCTCATCTCAAGTACCCCACTTACTACAATCATATGGTAGAATATCGCAGAGATTGACGAGATTCCGTGCTCTTTCGAAGCACAAAAAGTGATACTCCCCGCTGCTGAACGCGCGATCTACCTGGAATTGGAACACCATCTGCGGGCGCTGGACATGACCATAAAGCGAACGAAGAAGACAGAGAGTGACCGAGAAAAGCGCTTGAACAATGCGCTCGGGGATAGCAAGTAAGTCCTAACAATTAACTCTTGGAGATATCTTATCGTCCATTACTAGGACCGCGGAGGAAGCACTCTTGAAACGTTGCTCTCACTTCGACTTGGATACTTCCGAGGACAACTCAAAGGAGAATGCTATGAAAGCTTGCGAAATCATCGTCAAGGATCGCACGAAGCAATTGGATGACTGTAAAGACGAGCTCCTTGAGGAACTTGAGAAAAGTATCCAGTGCGAAAAGAAGATCGGCAAGCTTAGTGAGGAGTCGATGTTCCAGGAATACGCTCGCGTTACCCGCCTGGAGGGCGTCGGGGACCACGAAGCAACGGAAATGGTCAAGACGCTTCTTGACGAAGCCAAGGTCCCCGTCCTGGCGGCGAACTATTGGAAGAACAAGTCCAAGGGGAAAGATGAGAACTTGTCGAACGATATGAAGGATCGCATCTGGAGTCACCGCGAGCAGACGCATAACATCCGCAAGCTGACCAAGGAGCTTGTGGGACGAGTACGTTCCCGTCGGTATTTCACTGTCGTCCGCGACCTGCAGAAGCAGCGAGAAACACCTCCAAAGATATCATGTTCTGGATGCGGCAGAGATGAAATTCCGATGGACGAAGTCGCCGTTCTCTCATCTTGCGGACACACTGGTTGTATGACGTGTGTCAGACAAAGTGCGGATCGCGAAGAGTGTGTCAACGCAGCCTCCGGAAAATGCACGGCTGCTGCAAGGGTCCTGAACATCGTCAAGGGGGAGACGCTTGGCGTCGATGACGAAGCTCGCGATGGACGTGGCAAGCACTTTGGAAAGAAACTGGAAATGGTCATCGAGTTGATCAAGTATGTTTGCCCGCTGCGAACTCCGACTACACTCACTCATGTTTTGGCACTGCAGAAACACTATTCCCAAGAAAGAACGCGTGCTGATCTTTGTCCAGTTTCCGGACCTCATGGCTAAAGTTGCCAACGCGCTCAAAATGAACAAGATCAAGTTCCTTGAAATACGTGGCTCCGCATCACAGAAGAGTAAAAACCTGGAAAAGTACCAGAATAATGATGGTGAAGAGCGAGTGCTTCTCTTGAATGTCATGGACGAAAGTGCCAGCGGCGCGAACCTCACTTCGGCCAACCATGCCATATTCCTCTCACCACTGCTTGCGCCGAGTCAAGAGATCTACGATGCCTGTGCGACACAAGCGGTCGGTCGGCTGAGGCGATACGGACAAGAGAAACTTGTCAAGATCTGGGACTTCCTGACACTGGATACCATCGACGTCGAGATCCATGAACAAAGGACGAAGAGAAAGGTATCTAACTAGAATCTTTGAGCTCGAACACGGCCTTGCATACGAGCATATTTCTGTACCAATACCTTGTAGTTATACCTTGCACGTTGGAATGTTACCAACACATGGCTATCGGATGGGGTCGACGTGCAGATTCTTCCATATAAATTACATCAAACCTAATAATATATGGTATGCCCTAACGGAAGAGGTTACTTGCTGGACATGACATATCCTGTCGTATCCAGGATAGCCTTGCCGCATATTGAACAGAGACCCTTTTTATAAGCACAACCTACCCGACGCGATCAGGGCGCCTCTTAACGACGCAAAAAGGCACACACCATGGCAATACTTGGCCTTGTTCTGAGTGACTGGCTGCTTACAGTCCTTGCATTTCCCTTGATACGGCTGATCGAATGGGTTGCTAATAAGCGGGGGAAAGCACGAAACAAGAACGTACTTGAAACCTATTCTTTGAGCTCCCTGGTCGCGTCAGAAGCTTGTTCTCCCCAATTTTCCTCGAGCCCTCCTTGATACTGCTAGACGTGGAGGTGAACGGGTCTGGAGCGGCCACTTTCGAGAGCTTCTATGGGATGGGTCAGCCAGTTCACGGATCTGGCGATGATAGCACGTACCGACTCGCACTTTTTGCAGACCATGGCAATCGTACGTTGAGTTCACAGGAAGGGATGCAGTGACATGGACGGGGAAGGCAGGGATGGTGAATTAGTAAGCAACTTGGAAGTAAGTCTTAGTGACCCCGGTCTGGCAGTTCAACGGCGATTGAACTAGCAAGACGACGAAGCGCTTCTCGAATGGTAGCCCTGAAATGTTGAATGGGTATGGGGACGCTGGCACATCTTTCGTGTAGGTACGAACGTCTGAACTAACTTTTCTGAGCCCAACTGCCAGAGCGTCCCCTCCCAAAATGGCCAACCTTATTGTCGCATCAGCTTCTGGGTGAGTAACGCGGACAGCCAAGAGAATACTCCCCTAAAAATCTATTCACAGGAGATGCGTTGACATGGCGAGACTACAAAAAGATGTTCCCGGTCCCGTTTTTTTATTTCAGTATTGTCTTTACGCGCGAGGTAATCCGGTCCCGGGAACATGGTTCACCTCACCCGAGCCAACTTTTGCGCTACGTATTCATGTCGTGTACATGAAAATTCTCGTGAAGTTTGAAGCGTTCCCAACAGTTCTCCGCTTAGTCCCTGTCGACGGCGAAGTGAGGCGCGCCCGACGCTTTTGTTTTTTGGGTTCAATGGCGTCAGCAACCTTGTCGGGTGCCCGACATATAAATGAGCGCATCGGTGGTCAGACCTGCCTCACCACTCAGTGTTGGCGTGCTGGTCATGTCCTTCTTCGCACTCTCTAGCGACATCATACTAATTATCTTAGAAGACCTTGATCCCTTATCTTTATTCCACTTTTGCTTGGTATGTGACATTCCGATTCCGCCCGCCAGGTCCGACGCCTAACCCTCTTGTCATCGAGGCCTCTAGAACAATATATGATATCGTTTCACGCTCAACGACTCTACGTTACCATTATGAACTGGCGCTGTGTGGTATGAAAGACGGTCCTTCAGGTGATTATCCTCCGAAGGCCCGTCTTCTCTCTCTTCTTGGCCACAAGCGAGGATGGCCGACCTTATGTCCGAGTGCCGAAGACAGGCTTTGCATCACCCCACCGACGATCATGGGCGTTTCGGGCAATTACCTCTTTCATGCCAGCCAGAGCCCCCTTAATAACGGTTTCGAATGGATACTCCACGTTTATCAGTTGCGCTCCTTCAGGATGGCACCCAAGTCTAGATTACCCTATTATCAACATAATGTGCCTTTCGAAATACGAAAGATAGCTATCGATGCCTCTCAAGAGTTGATGGTCCTGGCACAGCTCTTCTTCCCTTCGCAACAGTGGGTCATTCGCGTCACGCTTCCGCGCGTCCTGATCGACTTTATTTTCTACAGGAATTCTGCTATAGCAGTTATGCTACACATCCGTGATCTTTACATCTGCCAGGACCACCCGCGAGCTACCCAACCAAGGTTGAACTTCCAGACGGATTGGTGGGGTGATTCCCCACCTGGCCAACGACTTTCGATCGAACGAGTGCGAATCCACGGGAGCCTCGTGGCTGTTTCCGTTTGTTTGGAAATGGAGAGTGGTGAAGGGACCACAGAACTGGTTGTCTTCAACTGGTGCCGCGGTGGTAACCCTATTCGCACTGTAGGTACCCTATCTCATGAGATCTGACCAGACTTAAATCGGTTCCCCATTTCCTAGTTCACGGGCGACCTGCTCTCTTTTGATTTCATCGACGAATCTCGTCTTATCGTCGCCTCGCATCCGGATGACGACGAATCTGATGATAGCATGAACTGGGAAAGACGATTAGACGGTCTCTATGCAAGCGAGAAGGGAAAGCGTCCCCCTCAGATCACTATCCAAGAGATCCACAGGGGGGCCGACCGCGACTTCCCGTTCTCAAGGTCGTACGAACTTGCAGAGGCTTGGAGCGGGGTCTCCTTTGTCCAGCTCTGCCCCAATCACTCCTTGAACACGCCACCGTTACCAGGAACTCTATTTCATAGTGATCCCTCCTGCTGCTTAACCGCAGTGCTCTTGGAGTTTCAGCCGCACTCCATCCCGAATGGGTGTTCCCGCAAGATAGTCATTGTATTCGACCAGTCCAAGCTAACGCTCGCGGAAGAGAGGTTTGATGTTGTGCGTTGGGAGGACTGGCAGCATCACTGCATGGTACTTAATCTACCCGACCGCGCAGACGCGGTCCAACTGTGTGGTAGGCGGCTTACGTTCTTCGAGAACCTCAAGGACACTGCTACCATTGTTGTCGACTCGACGAGCCGAGTGCACGTCTTGGATTTGAATCCCTGGATGGCGAGCTTCCTGTGGACGCTCTCGCGCACCAACCCACCATGGAGATGGCGGGATACCTTGTCAGCACTTAGTACTGTCTTTCAACATCGAGATTCCCGCTACGTTAGAACGAGCACTGTAGATGCCATCAACATGACCTGGATGGATACTACCGAGGATAGCCTCGTGCTGTATGACGTACGTCCTTGTCTTTGGTCCCAGCTACACCGATTGTTAATTATGGACCCAAAGGAACGTGAAGGACAGTGTCTTATCCGTGTCTTGACTTTTGGCAAGGAAGTACGAGGAAACGCATGAAAGAGTTGTGATCCTACTGCTCTCGGGTCGTGTTTTAATGTAGACGATCAGTTGGATGAAACCGAACGGTGATGATGCCCCCATTTCAATGGACACGGTAGTGGTTATGACACGTCTCCCGGATTTTCCCATCTTAGAATCATCCAAACGACCCACCTCCGTCTTTCGCGTTCATCCTCACCCTCCGCACGGGACACGTCCCAGGGTCTCGATTGCGTCCCGCCAACTTCTCTTTCTATCGCGCTCTGAAGGACTAGCCCCTGCAGCTTGGTGCTATCCAGAAATGATTGGATAGTATATCTTCCCGTGTGCAATCCCGCGACCAAATGAATACGCGAATTGGGGCTGCGTCTGAGACACACACAGAGCGTACCGAGAAAGGATGCGTGAAGCTCCGGGTTCCACAGCGTATCCGCAGCAAAGACGACATCAAACTGCCCATCGCATTCATCCTCACTGCGTTGCACCGCGAACGCCCCCGTATCTGTGCCCCACTCGTAGGGAACGGTGCGACATCGTTCCGAAACTCTATTTCGACGGATGTTGTCGGATAAGGTTCGGGTCAGGCGATCGTCTGGATAGTCGCTGGCGGTGACGACCACGTTGGTCTGGTACATGCGCGCGAGGAGAATCGATGGGAGTCCTGCACCAGCGCCGAGCTCCAGGACGTGTACGACGGCACCCTTTGTGCTGATCATGGCGTCTATCTGAAGCTCCTCGAGATGGTCTGCGATGAAGAGGGACGATACCCAGATGGAGGATGCGTGTAATGACCAGTTGGATGGCTCGGTGTCGGGTGTGGCGACCTCGATCTGCTCCACCGGCGATGGGTCATGATGGGGGATCCGTCCAGGCTTTATCAAGTACGTGAAGACAGAGCCGGCGGTGGAGAACGTGATCGGGCTGAACCCGTAGAGGCTCTGAAGAGATGCAGAGAGAATATCTTCGGGGTCGTCGTCTAGCGTCAAGACATCGCGCATGTCCATGACCATGGCCGTTGAGACTGATGTGCACGGAAATCGCTTCAATTTTTTGTCAGCAAGACCATCTTAGCACTGGAAGTAACGAACGTAGGTAAATAGATACATGGAACACCAGCCGGTGTCATGCTCGAAAGACGTTCAGTCGACCATCCCAACCACAGCTTGCCAAGAGACCCTCGTCGAACAACGACCAACCGCAGCCAGCCACGAACTCGGTATGTGGGTCGTGTATATACACTAAATTGGACCCCCCGGGTACAGGATTCGTACACCAACTGCAGAGGTTCGTCAACTGATGCATCCGTGGATATCAGATTACACGGAACGTACATCCGACAGGTCATATCATAGCTTGCCGTCGCGAGGATATCGGCCCTGTGAGGACTCCACTGAACCTTTCGGATCGCGTATTCATGCCCGGGCAGCTGTATCTCACGCACACCGCCAACGGACTGGCTCATCGGAGGCACCGTGCCCACCATACGACAGTCCCAAACCGCGACCGTTTTGTCCACCCCTGCACTGGCGATCACAAACGGACGGTATTTGTTCCAATCTATTGATAGTAACTCTGTACCCGAGGCCGGGACGGTGAGAACGGCGGCCGATAGAGGATCGGTAAACGCGTTGGACGTGGGGCCAGAGGCATAAGCCGGCGTCCGCAAGTCAAACAGTTTGATCGTGCCGTCTGTCGAACAGGTGGCGATAATGTCCGGCTGGTGTGGCGAGAAAAGGGCCTGATATACGCATGACATGTGCGCTTTCAGAGCTGCTATGGAGCGAGGTCGCTCGGGCATCCACTTTGATATACGCGTTAGGGAAAGGGAGGGATAGCAGACCGGCTCGGTGGACTACTTACGACTTTGACGTTGCCGTCCCAAGAGGACGAAAGGAAGGTGTCCTTCTTGAGATTGGACCAGTCTACAGAAAAGACCTCCTTTGCGTGTTCACGCCACGCACGAATGGGAAAGTCCTACGGAGAACTCTGTCACCCTGCTATTGGGCACATCCACGTCGGACAAGGCACGAGAAAAACTTACGTTCAGCATGATGTCCCATAGCTTGATAGAGCCGTCTCCGGAACCTGCCACGATCTGATTCTCGTGGGTCTCTGACCAGGCGAGATCGTAAAGTGCATCCTGTGATTCATAGCTGGACGTTCTGAGTGGTGCATGTCGATAAGGGGGGATGAGTTACTGACTACTTGTCGATCCTGATTCCGTTCGCGCCGCCGGGTCCCGGGACAAGCGAGGCGAGGTGTAGCCGACCGTTGCCTACCAGACCAAAGTTGGCAGCGGACGCAAGGGCGACCCGTGCGGTGTGGAATGGGGACCAGGCAACGGCGTAGTGGGCAAAGCCTGGCGTCTGCAACCCGACCGGTCCTGCGTTCATCTCACCCGTGCGATTGGTGTAGACGGTAACTACGATCTTGACCGTCGCCGTCACTGATAAACGTAGTCACTGTTCGAATGCGACTTTCTGTCCCTACGATCCCTCACGTCGTCTCCTCAACACCGACTAACCCAATCTCACCAGCCGCAGCGATAGACCGTATCGCATCTTTCCTCGGTTCAGGGAGCGTCACGCTGCTGACGGGCGCTGGCGTCAGCGTCGACTCTGGTATCAGAGCTTACCGAGGCAAAGACGGGCGGTACATGAACCCAAATTACAAGTGCGTCATCCACATTCGCCTTCTCATCGCCATCCAAACCCGCTCGCAGGCCGATCTTTGTACGACTCGTGCTTCCGGGATGTTATAACGATCTGACGACATGCCGACAGTTTCACGACCTGGTTGCCGATGATGCCAAAGGACGTGCGTTCAGGCATGTATTTCTCTCTCACAGCGCCTCGAAGCGTCACTCATATCCATGGCGCAGTACAGACAGCGCTACTGGTGCGTATAGCCATGGGACGACCCACAACTCGCAGTCAGTGAGGGCTCATCCTAGGCTTCGTTCATATCTCGGCTATCCGCCCGTCCGAGATACCCAACCAAATACCACCCACTACGCCCTCGCGGCCCTCCAACACACCGGTCACATCCACAAAACTGTCACTCAGAACGTGGATGGCCTTCATCGCAAAGCCATTGCCCATCTGTGGGACGCTACCCGCATCGACGAACGCATCTTGGAACTTCACGGAACGCTTCATGTCAGTGTTCCCCTGCATGCTCGGAAAAAATATTCTGACGGGATGGTAGAGGGTGCACTGTCAATTTGGCCATTCCGTCAGTAGAGACGTGTTCCAGGACCGATTGTCCGCAAGCAATCTAAAGTGGAAGGCGTTCGTCGATGACCTGGAGGCGACCGGAAAGAAGCTTCGGACTAATCCAGATGGTGACGTCCGTGTTGAAAATAAAGCTTCTCAAACGAACCTCTTACTAATGGGAAATATAGGTGGAGTTGGGAGGCGCCTCGTACGAGGATTTCATCGTCCCGGAGTGCCCGGAATGTCTAGCGCAAGGCCGACATAACACAAACGTACGATTTTCCGAATCCTGGCGTATATTGGATGTTCTTTTTTTCTTCTGATGCCCTCTTGAAGCAAAAACCAAATCTCATCTTCTTTGGCGAATCGATACCTGAAAACATCAAGAAACGCTCGTAAGCTCTACACTCCTCGTCGAAGGCCATCAGCACCAACCCTCTGTCCTGTCACAGGTTCCGCGACATAGAACAATCCGATAAGCTATTTCTCATTGGGACGACCCTCGCAACGTTCTCGGCCTACCGGTGAGCGCAACATCTCTGCGTGAGGATTTACATTCACGTTGTGCTTCCCATAGATTGGTCAAACACGCGCTTGAACTCGGAAAGCCGGTATTGCTTCTCAACGTCGGTCCAACTCGCGTGGACGGACTTTTGGGTGTCGGCAAGATAGAGATTCCAACGTCGCATGTAATGCGCGAGGTTGTGAGAGCTGTGCTGTACGATTTTCTCCTTGTCGTCGTTCGAGAGCAGAATAACAATTTTGCTTGCCATCTAACAGGGGTGGTCGCGCTACCATCGACCCTGTCGTCGTCGGTCTGCTGAACAGTGGAATACATGAACCTCTGTTAGACGATAGTGACCACTAGCGAACGGATACTTATAATTGGGGGAAAGTGCTACGGGTAATAAAAAGTGCCATAGAATGTATAGATTAGTGCCCGTGTCCGGGCGAGTGTAAGACCTGGTATATACAAGCTATGAGTAGATATTTTTTGATTTGATGCAGGACTAGGTAGGTTGAAGATGACTACAAAAAGAGGATGCTGTCATTGAGGGAATAGTTCCGAGAGGCATGGAGTAAACATGAACGTTAGGCGTGTGGTAGAGTAGGACGAATGCAACGTAACAACAACAAAGCGAAAGCGACAGCACCTGGAGATGAAGATAGAGGATTATATATAACGGGTAGTTTATGCCGATATGGTGGGGGTGTCCTGATCGCGTGTGTCCGGATGGCGAGTGAGTCGTGGCGCCGGATAATGCATTTCTACGGGATCGAGAAGGGAATCATCATGGTCGTCATCATGGTCCTCTTGGTTGTCAGAGACGGACGCGAGCATATTATTGGTTATCCACGTGGGTGGTCTGAGTTCGGACCAATTCCAAGTTTGCCAGCGGTCAACGGGGGGAACATGCTTTGGTAGAGGACGTTGAGAGCGATGCAGGTAATCGAGAAATGCAGAGTCTAGTTCACGTACAACAGGTTGGGTAGACAGATCGAGGTCATCGATATTTGGAGAGAGCGATCGCTCCCTAAAGATGTCAGAGACAGCGGGACGGTCGTCATCAGGTGTCAGCGGCGGGGGAGTCGCATTGTCACCGTCCGTATTAGAAGACGACGTAGGTGACGTTTTAGCCGGGGATGTATACTTGTGACGCGCGGAGTTAGGTTCCTGACTAGACAGGCGACATCAAACGGGGGTCTACTTACAATGTCTTTGTGTGTCCGTCGAACGACGCGGGCCGCACCGACCGGTTTGCGGAGACACCGCTCTCTGTGTTTCATCCAGTGAAACGGGTCATAAGAACTTTTCGGGGAAAGCTTGATACGGCCGCCACATCGCTTGCAAGTGACAAAAAGCGGCCCGTGGACCTCTGCCATGGGATCGTCCCGCAACTTCTTTTCCCGGGCAAGTTCGGCGGCAGTTCGTGGAGGGGCATCCGCGCTGCTATGTGGACATGGGTGAGCGCGGGGTAGGCGAGATAGGCTCGGCTGGACCGACATTGTGAGGATTTTCATGAGTGCATCGTTGTTCGGTGACCCCCTAGAGTGAATCCCCGATGAGCGGATGTATGGCTATTGCCAGAAAATGGCCCACATGTCAGGAAAGTGGAAAAATCAGGGATCCGAGTAAAGCAGATGGGACTTGGGGCCGGATGGAGTGGGGGAGGGCGTGGCTGAGGGGGACGGTCAGAAGACTGAGCGAGGGTGGGGGCGGTGACGTTACGTGTCGGTCTGTCTCCCCCCCAGTTGTCAGGCAAGCCAAGGAGAGTGCAGCAAAGAAATCCGACCAGAAAAGACGCGGGGAACAAAGACAGAAACACGGCGAGCGGGGGCGCACTATCGGAAATTCCCGAACCCCGCATACCGCACGCAACTGGTCAGCCAAGTGCACCGGAGGGGGCGAGCGGTCCAGGTGGATGGAGATGTATTAGAGAGCGGAATCATACAGCAAAGCATATCAAGAACGTTCTGTCTGAAACAAGATTTTACGCTGCCCGACGCTTTTACGTAGAGCCCAACCCTTCTCGGAATCCACGGGCAAATTCTTTCAGCGGTTGCATGAACCACCCGAGCACCCCCGCTGGAGGTTTGTATGTCTCCGTGCGTGCGCGGTTCGTTGGGCGCTCATCTGCCGCCGCCTTTTCTTCGTCCCCCGTCTCTTCCTCACGGGCCCGCTTTATGCCGACTTTCACGGCAGGCGCGGGGGAACATTCAGTAACTGCAGTTGTTTCGGCAGAATGACTGCTCGATATTTCCCCTACGGGCGTGGGCGATCGCGGGGACTCACCCACAGAAACACGAGAGCGGACACTCGAGGTAGACGGTGGGGGGAGCAGGCGTGGTACATGCGACGTGGATCCCTGCGAGGAAATCGGTGCAGGGGTCATTCTGTTGTCATAAATTAGGGTAGACCAACCGGGCGTATGACGCGTTGAAAACACTGACGGTATACATTCCGCCTTATGTTCAGTCCATCGAGTCAAGTCATAGTCCACCTCACCGTCCAATGCCACCACCGACTTGCATATACTACACAGGACGTGACTCGGTGAGCACGCCCTGACCTGGGAATCATTCAACAAAACGATCCTTCGTTCTGCAGTGGCAACTCTGCTACTGGGGCTGAAATTGGGTTTAGATGGCGCGCGGCGCTTAGACCGGACAGCTGACGTAGATCCACTACACCGCTCCTTGTGTGTGTGCCAGTTGGACAAGGCATAAGTGGATCTCCCCGATAGTCTGATCCATTTCTGACAGGTTTGGCATAGAACCCTCCGAGGGAGTACTTCTTGAGCCTGTGGGTCACCCAGAAGAAAGGCTCGTCTCTCTGCCTCCGACCTCCGGGCCCACTTGGCTGGGGAAGTCGGTGACACGTCTGGATGTACATCTGTCTGTGCAACACTGGTTGTGGGCGATGATTCTTCTTCTTTGACGTGGACTTCTGTGGCTGCCGTTTCAGGTCTTTGTCTTGCGGTGTGTCAGGATCGTGACTGGCCGATGAGGCAGATACTCACTCCATTGTAGGAACGGGTGCAGGTGTGGGTGTGCGATCGCTCATGATAAGGAGTGTATGTGGTCAGGAGAAAAACAAGGGATATAAAAGACGATCCGTTCCTGGCATATGAACGCACCTACAACAGTATATAATGACCACGTCCAAATACACCCAAACTCGGATCGTTATCAGAGCGGAATACGAGGAATCGCATACTACGAGTACAAAACATTGGCCTAATCAAAACGATCGATCCAGCGTCCTATCATAAATTCTAGAGCGTACACGCCAACGCCCTACTTACGAGGAACCACTGGAGACACTGTTCTGTGCAGAAGATGGGTCATACCGTTCAGACGAAATATTGGGCTGTGGGACATCAATCTGAGGATCAATGACCGGGTAATACGGAGTGCGCGGGTAGCCCATCGATGAGCCCTCGCCGGGACCATGCATGGAGTGCTGTGCTGCGAGAATGTGGTACGGAGACGGCCCATACACATGGGAAGGAAACATGGGCCCCTGAGGCGGATGTGGGGGGATAGGCAGTGGCGGATGACTTGGAATGTAAGGATGCTGCGCACCGTCGGCCGTCTCTGTGGAGATCGGTTGTCCATTATGACGACCTGGACCATCACCGTCGGACATGTCTGCCTCTTGCCCAGGTCGATGAGGACATTCGCCCTCTATCCCCTGCTGCACGCATGTAGCACAAACACGGTCGATGCACTGGTATCCTTTCCGGACACAGGTTGTGCATGGCCTACATGCAGTAGGGATTATCGGATCAAGTGTGATCAGATGAAACAAGCACGTTACCTTACGCCATCACAACGTACTTTATCCCGTCTGGATCTAGATGAGACAGGCTTCATGTAAACCGAGAATCCTCACCTGCATGTCGTACACGCCTGCAGCAAGATAAGTCATATAATGGAAGAGAATGATAGAACGAGCTAACCGCTTTCACCCGCGTTCCATGGCCTCTCCCTTTTCTCTGCACGCTTATGCATTCTTTCCCTTGTTCAATGCACTGCTTACAAGGTCGGGCGTCCTCGCATTTACGGTTCTCCTGTCGGCATCCTTCGCAACGCAGCTTGACGAGCTTCGGTCCCCGTCCGACATGAACACATTCTTCGCCCCGCGCAACACACCGCGAACAAGGCCGCTGATCATCACACTGAGAGAAGAAAAAAACATCCAGACCAACACACATGGAAGGTGAAACACAAACCTTTTTATTATCCCGACGGCAATTCTGACAAGCCAACTTGGCCCGCTCGTTCTTTTGACGATTTCGAAGGACGAATACGGGAGGAGTGACGTCGGTGCGCATCCCCGTCGTGACCTGCTCCTCGGCACACTCCTGATGTATTTCTCGGCATCGCTGACATGGTTTTCCCCCTTCACAACGAACACGCGCCTTCCGACAACTCTCGCATCCGTCGATACATTGGTCGATCGTGTACCCTTTCTTGACACAAGCACCACAGGGCCTAGTTGATGGACTCCATCAGAAGGCGATGTGTGGGAAGATGCGGACTACTTACTTTGCACCATCACAGCGAATTTTGTCACGTCTGAGATGCGAACAGTTAGGAGAAGCGTGTTAGCGAGATGACAGATGAGATTACCTGCAGCTTGCGCAAGCCTTGAGATTCAGGATGATCAGCTGGCGTTCGAAGCTCGAGAAGGGACTGGGCATACCTTGACGACTCTTCTAGGCCATGCTGTCGTTATGATGTCGGAAACCGGGATCGGTGCTGGGTCATGAGGCGGCGGCTGGGAATCCATCCGAGGCTTTTGGTGGAGATGGACAAAGGAAAGCAAAGGTGGGAATTTCTCTCCTTTCTCATCCTTACTTTTCGGTCTCAGCGATAATCTAATCTATTATACGAACAAAGCGTAGACCTGCTAGCTGACAAGACACATGCGATGGGTATTCATTATTGGTACACAGCAACATAATTGATGATCCACTTGGCATCTAAGCGGCAGTCTGAGCAGACGCAGACAACAAGGTCGAATGAACTCACCAACAAAGTTCGTCGTATTGGCAACCATCTGAGAACACGTCCCAGGGCAGCCAGATGTTCCGTAGGCACCTTCAGCCCAGCCACCACACACAGTGGTGTCGATGATCATCGAGTGTTGGTAGAAATTGGTAGAAATGTTGCACGTCGCAGAACTCCAGGAGCCCGATGGTAAACCCCAATTCGCGGGTACGGGATTTCGACTGGTGATATCTGCTGGGATATATGTGCTACTAATTGCTGTTTTGGAGTGTATGCACAATTGGATA
>JBBPKT010000019.1:0-83272 GCA_038089395.1 Pulveroboletus frians
TCGGGCCTTCCTGCTTGACGTTGTGTGCTGGGACGGTGCGTGGTATGTCCGGTTCTCCTTGTCAGCCAAAGGTTGTGGAGTGCGGCGGGTGCTTCTGGAGGCAGTACGCATCTGATGCATGCAAAAAGAGAGTGGGATAGAGATGTTCTCGCCAACAAAGTACACACTCAGGGGCTTGGTGGAAGACATGGACGTGCGGCTAACAGCGTCCTCACGTGATCAAAAGTAGGATAAAGTCTTGTCTTGATCATGGACAACATCCGACTGGAAAAGCGTGCTAGTGGTATGCAAAGGTGAGGACAACAAACAACAGACGGGTATGAAAATCGCAACCGAATAAAGACGAATAACAACAGTTACCGGCCCTCGAATGATAAAATAAAAATAATTATGAACGCATTTTGAAGCCCAAGAGTGTGATGGCTGCCTCAACGTCTTCAAACTGCGGCGTTGCATTCCTGGCAGAGAATAGGAAATTCTTCGGGTTCAGGCCCGAGGCATTACCAGGTACCACCGCGTCTACGTCAATCTCCCGCCAGTGAATCAATTCGGGATGTGTAGACGACCCGTTCGCATCTTCATCAACCCATTTTTTGTGCCTCGCTCTGAGACAAGCCCACTCCAGAGGGTAAAGTGTCTTTGCTCGTGACGATAGAACCGCCAAGCGGGCCTCTTCAGGGTCAGGGGAAGACCGAGGAACGGCTGGGGATGATAGCATGTGCGTCCACAGCTCCGAGGGGCTGGACGAATCCCTCTGTTGGACATTATTGCTCTTGCGTGGGGTGAGCGGAAGGCGCGGCAAATCTAATTGCGAAGTCAAGCTTGGGCGCTCAGAGAGAGCAGCAATACGATCGAGCGAGACTTTCGGACGATCGAGCGGTGTTTTTGAATGCCGATGCGAGTGACGGGTAGGACTGTCGGACGCGCGCGTCCTTGTCGGATTGTTCTCGTTAAAGGAGAGTGATTTTTTCCTAGAGGTTTGACGTTTGTTCTGAAACCAGTTGGTGACGGACTTGAGCTCCCTGGGGTAGCAGCGTGAGTCAGGCAAGCGAGCAAGTGGGGAAGATGGGACATACATGCCGATCTCGTTGGCGAGTGCTTGGCGTTGCTCGCGGGTAGGGTGTGGAGTGGCGTCGAACAATTGATGGAGGGCATGGAGCTGCGCGGGGGTGTTCCGTCGCCTGAGATATGGGACATGAGAGGGACTGGGGGCGGTCATTACGATCTACAATTCATCCGGTTCAAAACATATATATGGACCCACTCATTCGATCGCTCACAAACAACCGCGCAAACAATCGCGTCGCGGTCATGTGACTCTAAGTCCTGGGTCACGTGTCATGGAAAGGGTCATTGTGCGTGTACAAGAGTCCTAGATATATCCTAGATTATGATGTAGATGGATCCGTCTCCCATCCTTCTGATAGTAACGTGTTCTCCTCCTCCGTATTCGTTCCCACAGGGGCAATAAAGAGTGCCGTCTCCTTCCGTAACAGGTCGAGATTTTCTTGTGTTAGATTGTTCGCCCAGGGAGTGTTTAAGTACACCTTTTGCATAGGTACTCCCACACCCTTCCTCAATCGGCAGAGCTCTACAATCGTCCCAACCTGCAAGCTTTGCACCTCCATACATTGAAATTTTGGACAAACAATGCGGCGAGCAGGCGTGTCTGATGTAGCCGATTCGATTTCCGACAACTTGCGGTATTTCATCGGGTTCTCCGCAAACAAATTGAGGACCTCTGGTTTCATCCGAGCCAGTCGCGCATACCCGATCTCGGGCATCGTATCTAGCCACCGAACAAACGCCCATATCCCCACCGGCTTCATCTCCAGCTCGACATTGTACAGCGTCAAGATCCGCACTTGTCTGAACTTCCGCGTCAACATTGCGATCAAAGGTATATAGTCACCGCCAGTCAAATTCATGAGAGTCAAGTCCCGAACGCGAGGGGCATCGACCTGTGCGACAATGTAGCACGCGAACGAGAGGTTGAAAGACCCGAGGGTAAAGATCCTGAGATGTGGGAGCTCGACGGGGCCGTGGTCAAACCACGGTTTTTCCGGCTGAGGACCACATCCATCTAGAGTGAGCTTGTCCAACCTGGGACAACTCTGGAGAATTTCCCGGAATCGTTTGAGTGTAGGAGACGACTCCATTGCAATATGACGAAGGTCGAGCGTCGTCAGATTAGACAGCGACGTGTCGTTGAAGTCGATGTGAATGCCCGATAAGCAAAGGTACCGTAGGCGGCAGGTCTCGCCACCAAATAAAATAGCAGGGTCGCGATGGCCTTGGGTATCATACCCGGGCCCAATCCAAACATAGGGCGAGCCGGAGCGGTGAATCTCCAGACGCTCAATATTGATGGGTGTCCCTGCGTTTCCGGCGGCTTGCAATTTCTGAAGGACGGTAAGCGCGGGAGGCCAGCTCTCGACGATGACAACGAGCATACGGATTTGAGAGAGTTTTGTGAAGAGTTTGTCGAGCATGTCTGACATCTGTTGAGCGGTGAACTTTGGAGGGTCTCGTATGCCGTTCATTTTAGAATCAACCTCGTTGATTCGAACGTCCAAGCGAGCGGAACCCGCTCGTCTGAACCATTCCCATGATCTATCGTAGGGAGGGGCATCATGAAACCAGATGGCATTCCAGATCATTGGGTCCTCGGTCATTATACGACGCCATGTTCTGCAAACCCACGTGAGCCGTAGGCGTTGCTTTACACCGTCCGAGGGATGGCCTGCGGACCACACGACGAAGTGAAAGATATTGGAAATGATTTCTTGTGGTAGATCCATGAAACGAAACATGCGCCAGTACACGAGCGTACGGTGGAACTGGTAGTGGAGAGTTGCCCGGAGGAGTCTGAAGTCAACTCGAGGACCTAGTCTTGCTATTTGAGCTTCCCCGTACGCTATCCACTGCGACCACCCTTCGATGGCCTCTTTCATTCGCGGGTGCACCCCCTTCCTCCCAGAAGTGGGTTCAGGTATGGTTGCAAGGATCTCTTTTATTACCTGCTGTTGAAGGTTCGCGTAATCCTTCGATCCGGGGGTTGGGGAAATTGTCGGGTCGGGTTGATGGGGAACGATGGTAGGGGGTTGTGCAGGTGTTGGGTGGGTGGACATGGGGCTAGCGCTGTACGGTGATTAGGAATGGGTGCAGGGGAAGGATGCAAGGGGGACATGAGGGGACACACCTCTGAGGAAGTGGGTGGACGAAGGTGAGTTGGAACAAGGATGAGCTGGGGGGCTTTATAGAGAAAGTCCACAAAGGCAGCTTGTACTCTTGTAATCATTTGTGATCGATATGTGGCACACGCACACCGCCAAAGCGTGCTTGTTTGTCCTTGTGGGCGCCGTAATTCTAAATCCTTTATTTGTTGGCTGAGAAACCCACAAGCTCTTTTTCAGCTATCAAAGCGCGAAATCCATCACTTGCCTCCCCATGTAACCCCCAGCCGAGTGCACGATGCTCGGTGGTACATGCGGCCTCAATCATCCCCCTGAGTCCTTGGCTTCCTTCCATATGTGCTTGCCCATCGTTTCTTCCAAACCCATTTGTGCCACAGGCCCTACGGCTGGAATGCGAATTTGTGACCACGCCATGGCAGTAGGTTGACCTCATACGGTAGGTACAGCCCGGAAGATTGCGGTTTGGCCGAGCGGATACAAGCGACAAGGCTTAAGAGGCTGCTAAATTCACGATGGTCGGCATGGAAATCGCGCAGTAAGGAGATCCAAGAATACGAAGATCGCAAGAGGCTTGAAAGATGACAGCGCACAAGAACGGAGAGCCCAAGAGCGGGCTAGACGGTGGGGGTAGTGCCCGAAGAGAAAGCATGGGATCCTGAAAGCGATGTCCGGAAAGGCGCGAAAGTGGTCGGGAAAGTGCGTTGCACAGTGCGTCTTTCGAGTCTAGTAAAGCGTGTATATTGTGGGCCACGTACTGATCGAGCACGCTCACGTACCCCAGAGGATTATCGACGTGGGGGAACGTTCCTTGACCCAATCTTGAGCCATGAAAAATCTCTAGCCATCTTGTCTTTGCAGACTAACACGCGAGTATGGTCCTAGAGCACACGGCAGAAAGGAAGTGTACGTTGTGCCACTCGGATACTGGTAGGATGCGGATAAAAAATCCGACAAGCGTTTGACAGAGATACAGTTATGTCGAATATGATAAACAGACGCAAGTCTCACGACCTCGCGTGTTGGCATAGCACCACGCCAGAACGTCGACTTGAGGATTCTCTAAAGTAACTTTAGGCCTTGGCTTGTCTTTGGAATTGCGATCGCGGGTATCTTGAATCGGTAAGAGGTAGTGCCATGCATTCCGGCTGGGCTGATGCATCCGGCCCACTGTCGCTGTGGCAGATATATCACCGAAGTTTGCGAGCGGAACTGTAGACTGGGTCGGAACCTAGTTGCGGCGCGGATGGTTTGTGCTTTGTTGAGGTCCGATGTCAAGGGTCAGGTTCACCGTTGCTTTGTGAGCCTATAAGCACAGCGATCAAGCAAACCACGGCGCGCTCGCATTGTCCCCCACCTTGGGAAACAAAGGAGATGGACGACAATGCTCGGTGGACAATGTACGAGCTCGGATGTGGAATTTCACGATCCGCCCCTCCACACATGGACTTGGTAGAGATTTGTTCGTCTTTCATGCTCGCCGCCCTTGCTACGCCGCAGTGGACAGGAATACAGTCCAAGTACCCCCGATGGCCCAAAACTGTCCTTGAGAGACTGAAGTACACCAAGTAGTCTGTTGTCAGGGGTCATGGTCACGTGGTACTTTGCATAACACTCTACTCGTACACGCACACACAGCCAAGGCAGGGATCGTACAAACAACTAGACGTTCTTGATAGCATAGATAATCACCTTAATGCCAACCCCCTGGGATACCTCCAGATCCACCTGCTTGCGCGCCACCACCACTGGGGATCAACTCCTCGATTAGATTAGTCACAATATCCTCTTCAGCATCTCTGGTAGCGGGTGGGTGCGCGAGCAGTTGGTCCATCACCTTGCCAGTCAAGTTGGGGTGAGTACCTTCTGTAAAGCCCATCTGGAACATCAACTTTCAATCAAAGCACAGCCATAAGGGGACCATACATACGTCGGACAACTTTCTCATGATTCGATTGAGAGGACGGCTCTCCTTGTTCTCGTGAACAGGTCCACGGTACACGTGGCCCGTGTTGTGACTATACTTAGGGACACTAAACATCTCGAGTTGTGGATAGGGACCACGCGCGTTGCTGACAATATGAACTTCCGAGGCAGTTGCAGTAGGCTCAAGAATCTGATGCTCTGAATTTGGGGTAGGGATTACGGTAGGCCCATTGCCATTCGATGTAGCTTGCGGATTGTCGGAGGTTTGTCTGGAGATACTATGACCGAATACAAGTCAGTAAACCGAAAAAAGGTACTGAGTTGAACCAACCTCTCGGTCGCAGACATTTGGTCATGGCGCCTCTGTTCTGCCATCTTTCTGATGGCTCTCGCTTGACGATACCTATCTTTGCGTGCCTTGTAGTCTGCTTTAGCTCTCTCAACCTCGGCACGAAGCTCTTCGGGGGTAGGCTTTGAAGCCGACGACGGCTGAAGAGCAGTGGCTTGGGCACGCTCTGCGGCTGCGCGCACCCGGGCTTCAGTTGCCGTCGCGAGAACTTCTGCAGCTGCGGTTCTCGCATCACTGTTAGTGACAACAGACCCTACGCGTTCAAAATCACGACCCCAGAAACGCGGAGGGCGAGGGCGAGGCCAGCCTTGGGGAATAATTGGAGGCGGTGGTGGGGATGGTGGTGGTGGATGCGCCAACCCACTCCAAAACGGACCTCCCGGATGGGTAAAAGGTGATTGACCACCGAACCATGAGTGGTGGTTACGGCGTGGATGAGGGGGCAAGTGAGGAAACCTAGGAGGGTTCGGTACCACACTCGGTGGCCTCGGTATGTCGGGTGTTTCAGCACGAGAAACCTCAGGGGGATTTCCGGATGTCCGCGAACCTGTGTTCTGGTCACCTGGAACAAATTCGCCGATTGTGCGGAAAATCTTGCCAAGCGCTTCAGTTGCTCGTGTACCAGCTTCTTGTTCAGTAACACGGCGAAGTTCCTCAAGGCTCCTACCCGTCTCTCGTAAAGCAGTTCTTTGGATATTCTCTGCAGCGCGCGAAATTGCGTCGCGATGAGCGACCCAGTAGGTGCCGTTCGTGGTGTTCATGACAATATTACGAAGGCATTCAGATAACTCCGGATGAGCTCCAAGGACAGAAGAAATGGTGGTCAGGAACGTGGCAACGTCATGTGCAAGAGAAGGAGCACGATCTGGGTCGGACAAATGCAGGGATGCAAGGGGGGGATCATCGTCAAGAACTTCCATCTCCTGCCCTCCAGCGGGGAGAGATACATTAGCCTTGAGAGGCTGTTCAATGATCACGGGGGTGCTCTGTGCCTGAGCTGGAGTAGCGGTACCACTCCGGGGAAGCCGGACGGTGGATTTAGGGGAGTAGTGGGATACATCCTCTAAGTTCATGTCGAAAACGTGAACAGGGGGCTTAGATGGAGCCTCGTCACCGATGACGGAACCAGCAGATGAAATATCATCTTCGACGGTTACTGCACGTCCCTTGCCTTTGCCCTGCAGAGTCGTTGGGGTAAAAGTGAGGTTGGAACGGGAAGTATCTCCGCCTTCAGACTCGACCGCTTCGGACCTGGAAAGGCTGACGTCACTCTCCAGGACCTCTACAAAGGCATGAGGACTTTCAGGGGCGTCCTTTGAGAGAAAAAGTCCCCCTAAGGGACGAGGTAAGCGCTGCCATTCATCCTCTGCTTCGAAAACTAGGGGGAACACTTCGTGACCACCAAATGTGTTCCGGAAGTTGGATTGTTGTGGTGGAGCACTAGGTAGCGAGCGAGGTGCTGCATTTGCGGCCCGAAGGCTGCTAAGATCATGAACGGCGAGCTTGATAGTGCCATCGCCAACGATAGGGACCAACGCATAGAAGTCCTGAAGCTCCTCCTCGGAACTAAGAGTGACTTCGTCGCCGTCTGAGTCGACGTAGGATACCCCAACGTTCTCGATCGCGATACCGTACAGAGTGGCGATCCTAGCGGACAGAAGGGACCACGTTGGCCGCGTCACGAATGTGATGCGGCGAGTTAAACCATTTGCCTCGGTTAACTTGAACTGGGTCGCCATATTGGTTGCGATAATGGGTCGGGAAGAAACAACACGGCGCTCCAAGTTGCTCTCATCTAGTGCTCATTTGAAACTCCGACGTGCTGCGGCTCGACTGCGCCACTTTGATTAGATGTCACTAGCAATCCTACAACATCTGGAATGATCTCGCTGCCTCCCCGTTGTATACAAATACGCATGTGTCCCTCAGGCAAAGATGGCCAAACGAGGATCGATATCCACAGGGTTGTTGAGCTGTGCAAGACATCTGGGTATGGTGCAGGAAGAAAGACGCGCGGGTACCCACCCTGTGGTTGATGTTTAAGGCGCTGATGCTAGCAATCTCAGCATCTGACAGGTTAAAGTCGTTGCACTGGAAGTTAGCAGCCAGCCTTTCGAAGCTGTTACTTTTCGGAATGACGGCGATACCGCGCTGCGTTGCCCATCGCAACAAGATCAAGGCATTTGCTGTGTGGTGTGAAGATCATCGCCATCCAGACAAGACATTCAAACAACGCACGCTTTTTGTGGGCCGCTGCGATGTTTGTGATAAGGTCGTGCTGAAGCAGAGATGCTGTCTCCTTGGCCATGCCAAGCTCTAGATAGCTCTGTGGACCAAGCGAAGAGTACGCTGTTACAGTAATTCCAAAGGTCTTGCAAAGGTCAATAAGACCTTCCTGGGACAAGTAGGGATGTAATTCGATCTGGAGCACCTGTGGCTCATATCTGGCATATTGGAGCACATCGAGAATAAGAGATCCCTGGCAGTTGCTGAATCACAGTCAAGCGAGCACCAGCCCATTCAAGGCAGATTACATACCTCAAACCAATGTTCTTCACCAAACTTTCGTCAACAAGTTCCTCCATAGCGCCCCATGTCTCCGACAACGGGGTATTTTCTGATCCGCCTCATCAGGTTGAATGCAAGAATAAGAAGAGGATGTCACCCACGGAGATGCACTTTGCCATCATCGCCAAACCACTCGGGGGGGTAACGGTGGCCAGGATCAACGTATTGAAGGGAGACGGGGAAGTGGATTAGGAAGAGATCGAGATAGTCAAGACCCCAATCGTCAAGGTGTCTTTTGGCGGCTTGTTTCACCTGTTACTTCTTAATAAAGAGGCCCTTCCAAGGCAAAGGGCGTCTTACGTGGTCGTGGGCATGGAAGGTGTTCCAGAGCTGTTGCCTCATTATCAGTCTGTGTGCAAATCAACTCACTTTATGACTGTGCTCGCCTTGGAAGTGATGACTAGAGATAAATATGAGCCCGACCCAATACACGAGAACTTGCGACTCACAGAGATCTTCGCGTTTCACGAGACCTTCCGCGATTGCCCGGCGAACACCCACCCCCGCCTCTTTTTCGTTCCCGTAGTCACAGGCACCATCAAGAAGACGATAGCCAACCTTGATGGCGTTATAGACCGTCTTGAGTTGACATCAGAGGCATTGGCAGCACTTAGATCAGCGAAAACTCACATCTGCACAACTAGTCTTGGTGACCTGATTTAAGGGTTTGAGCATGGGATGAATTATTTATGAGAAAAACTACCTTCCAGAGACCAAATCTTGAACGAGTGCAGGCAAAAGTTGAATGAGGTGGCTCAGCATAAAATAAGGCAGACGTACCCGACCAGGGGCATCTACGATACATCAGATGGGCGAGTCAGAGAGGTGGGATACATGCCTTTTGCCCGGTTCGCTTGAGCGTGATGGTGGCCATTGTGATCAACGTCAACGAGGGCTGGATCGACAGTGCGGGGCTTTTTCTATGGTCAGGCGGCGCTTACGGCCCGGGATCCCGCCGACAGTGATTCGGATGGGTTCAGTTCTGAACGTCGGTTCAAACCGAACCTTGGACTGAACGCGATGTTCGGTTTGATTCAGCAGTGCGGCTGAATTGAACTGATATTCAAGTTCAGGTTCTCCTGAACCGTTAAATTTCAGTCCGCTCAAACTGAACGCCATCTATAGACAATCCCATTTTAGTGTGGCTGGCAAAATAATTACTATTTAGGCACTTAACTAGTAGCAATGACATGTGGAGTTTGTTCAGGAGCGTCTCTTTGTGGCACACGCGCGAGTTGGCATAGCGGTCCTCGCATACGTACCCGAATCAGCGCAACGCGGAAGCTGGCCTTACAACGTCCGTCTAAGCGTACGTCTTAAGCTAGAAACTACCGTACGTGTCGTCTTGTATTCTCACCTACTAAACACAAATTTTCTGCCACTAGTGTACACTCAACGCGTACGCTCACGGATACCTGTCTCATTGACATGCGCTTCTACATCTTAGGGATCGGGCCCATTGGCTCTCTCCTTGCCCATCACCTCCGAGCAGCACTCCCACGCACGCACTCTGTCACGCTCATACACAAGTCTGTGAGTCAAGCACGGACTGCGGCTTCCCTCGGCGGCAAAATATCTGTGGAGAACCAGGGCATAGTACAAATCAGCGACGGATATGATATGGAGGTTTTCGAACAGGGTGACTACTATGGTGGGGGTATACCTTTCGACTCGATCCCTTCTGGGAATGAGGCCACACGCTATCCACGACCTTCTGGACGCCTAAGGACTGACCTTATCGAAACGCTCTTTGTCACGACTAAAGCACAGAACACCACAAACTCTATTTCTCGAATGCTTCCTCGTCTAACGCCTAGAAGCACGATCGTACTCCTCCAGAATGGGATGGGTATCTATGAAGATCTCGTAGAGAGGGTTTTTCGCAACCCCGAAAGCAGACCTCACTTTATCTTGGCTTCGAATACTCATGGTGCATGGCTCAAGTCACCATCACATGTCGTCCACGCGGGGGTTGGCGAAGTCGAGTTCGGTATTATTCCAGACAGTCGCGGACGGGACTTCGAGGCGTCGCTGTCGGAAGAGTGCAAGCCCCCACATGAGCGGGAACTCTGTATTGACGATATAGCGCGGCAAGGTGAAACTTCTTACACCCAATATTCTACTTTACGAGAGACAGTAGCCGTCCTTGCCTCACTTGACGACCTGGGCTGCAAATGGAAGCGCATGTCGGACGTACAACTTGCCATGCGCAAAAAGCTAGTCGTGAATGCCGTGGTGAACCCCCTTGCAGCAATTCTCGGCTGCCGAAATGGTGCTTTGTTTCAAGATGAGGCATCCAAACAAATACTGCAGGATATTTGCGCAGAAGCTGCAGCAGCATTCCAGGCGCAGCTAGAAGCCGATACGCAGGCTTTCCTCGAGTCGCTTGCCCCAGACGCAGAGAGGGGCCAAGCCCCGCTTGGTCGAATACCACATGATCTCCAAGCTGACGCGCTCGTACAAGAAGTCCAACGAGTCGCCCAACTAACCAAGGGAAACATTTCGTCCACGCTATCTGACATAAAGAAGGGGAGACCGACCGAGATATCCTTCCTGAATGGGTACCTTGTTCGTCTCGGAAATCAATACGGTGTTCCAATGCCCGTGAATTCGGCACTCCTTAATATGGTCAACGCGCGCAGTGCCATCCCTCTTGACCAGATGTTCTAACCAGTGCCAACGTCAGGTACGTCCATCCCTCCACGTGAAGAAAGAATCACTTCATTCCAAAAAGCATGTAGCCCCGTGCTTCAGACCTCGCAGCGTATGTCGCTTTTTGCTTTCGAGGACGCGGGAGCTTATGCGGTAGACTATATATAAATATTTGGGGTCATGGTGTCTTGAAGTATGATCAGGTGTTGTCATGTGTTCACTATCAACGAGTGCTCGCGGTCGAATCTCCGACCACACATCTGGACATAGTTTGATGAAGGCGTGACTGCAGCCCCGCGCTGGGATGGAAGCACTCTCAGGCGCAACGCTTTGCAGCAGCAGCCATGGCGTGTTGTGGTTGCAGAGGGAGTCCATTGCCGGTTAGTGTACTAACTGCAGCACTAGGTCGAGTTTTGACGAAGTAGAACAGAGATGTTGGAAGTCAAGTAGAACGTTATCGGGCTCAGGCAGACGACAGGGGCAATTGGGCTATACTTGGCCAGGTGTAGCTTGTTATTTGGCCCTAAAGGCCTAATCGCTCAGTCCTAGTGAACCGGTCCTGGTTGTGTTTGACACCGAACTTCCACCCAGTATCACTATGGCGCTAAATGAATTGCCCTTCGATGTCTATGTACAGATTCTCAGGCAGCTCCCCGTATCAGCTCACTCAAACGAAGGACCGGTGACATTGGCTGCGTGTCTCCGTGCGAACCACATTCTCCGGAGTGCAGCATCTGTCTCAATTCTCTGGGAACCACACTATCGTGCACGATACACGATCAGCCTCCCTGCAAGTGAGCGTTTGCGAAAAGAGATATTTGGCGATGATTGGAGGACACTCTATATGGAGCGCGTTCGTCTCGACCGACAGGCCATCAAGATCCTAGATGCCATTATCATGGAACGTGATGGCCGATTGGAGAGGGCGAGAGAGGTAACATCCATGCTGTCGTATGACGTCTGGAATGTGCTTGCCACAGAAGCTCAGTGTCCTATCCCTGAACTTTTCCGCGGTGTCTACGAAAATGATGAAGACGAGGTTCCCCGTCATGCTGTTCCACGCCGCTTCTGGGCACGATGCCTGCTGGGAATTATAGCACGCAATCATGCAGTGCGGACGTGGTGTAGAATCAGGAGTAAAGAAGAAAACGATGCGGACACACTGGAAATAGCGATCGCTTGTCTTTCATCATATTTTGCTCATCCTCCGATGCAGGTAGGTAACAGACATGCTGTGTTCCTTTCCCAATTTCATTGCATGATCCCGTGCAGATTTCGTCTCTGCTCGACGCCCTCAGCGACCTCTGTCGGTCGTATCTTGCAGAGAAAAATCTTCCGACAATCCCAACCGAATTCAATTGCTGTGAAGGTACATTATGCCGCATATCCTCATCGATCTGCGACTTCCTTTGGGAATATGGATTTAGAGCTGCAGAACGTGAGCTGCAAAACCGGCTTGGGCGTTGTGCTCTAATCACGTGGGCGTCGCAGATTCTCGATTCAACGCCTTCAATACTCGATTTCCCCATTGGTTCCTCACCACGCACAAAGACACGATTCCCATCTCACTGGTATACATCTTCGTATGCATTTCTCGCCGCCTGGGAATAAGGTCTGTTCCCGTCGATTTTCCTGCAAGAGTCTTGGCCATTGTCTCCTCCCCCGAACCCACAGTACCCGACATCATCGTGGATGTATTTGGGTCCCGCACCAAGGCCATACTATCCATCAAAGAGGACATCCCTCGTTTACTTGTGGATGTGGGCATTTCTCCTGCTCCTGCCATGCACACTCGGCCAGCTAGCACAGCTTCCATGGTTGTCCGCGCATCGAGGAACATACTTGCCTCGTTCTCATTCCTTCCACCAATGGAAAGTGTTTCTGAAGGAGATCTTCATACCGCATTCTATGTTGGGCTCACGGTGAACTTGATTTTCATGAACGAGAGGAGATACCTTTTGAATATCATGAAACACATCGGTCGCTTTCCGTTAGATATCCTCTCCGTATTGACCGATGCTTTAGCACCTGGTCTTGACTCACTCGTTCAAGAGCAGCTCCTGGCCAGCTGCAAAGCAGCACATGAGGACGAGGATGAGGCCGCGACTTCCGTGACGTTGCGTTCCAAGTTGTCAGTCCGCATTAAACATTTCGTGGGGATGATTTTCAGACATGTCAAGTATGAATATATTGGATATATATACGGGTGGGAGGTAAGTTTCTCCATCCCCGCTAATGGTTTTCGGGCCAATGTCCTTGCAGCCATCCTGCATGGCTTCTGAAGGATGGTTGACATCGATGAATGTCGATTCACTTCCCCGCGGGCGACATCAACCTTTCTACCATGTGCTCACCCAAAGCGGGTCCGTCCGATGTAAGTTCTCTCGACGTTTTGTGGAGTGAGTACTGACGTGTGAACTTAGATGTGGCAGAAGAGAACATCGAACCTACTGCGCTAAAGCCTTATGCATATCGTCAGTTGTTTGAGAATGCCCCTGAAGCAGGTCGGTATTTTGAAGGACTTGCTCAAGCGAACGAAAGAGCCAGGTTGCTTCTAAGTCCGGAGCTTCTTTCTGCCTATCCCGAAGATAATGCCGTTGGAGATAGATGGCTCAAGGAAGGCATCACAGATTGACATCCAGTTACTAATCCATGGTTTGGGGTATGCGATCATCGCTGGTGTATGTGTACAAGTACTATGAATGCAACGTCTCATCCGAAGGCAGACGGTCCGAAGGTGTAAATGTTCAGGCCAAAGGGAGCTGTTGGCTAAAAGTTTGGGAAGGACGATCATCAGTAACCCGAAGCGGTCTCAAGAATAATCTTTCGACGTTCTCCACTTTCTGCTCCTGCTATGCATCGAAGCCTTGAAAACCGATGTTGTAGTATAGTACACTCCGCGTGCAAACACTGACTTTACCATTTCCGATATAAGGAACGACGGGCTCTTTCCGCTGGAGAATTCGACAGCGCCAGGATCATAGAGCACATGAATCACGGATGCTCACGTGTAAGAGTGCCGCGGCAATGAGATATGTAGTCTCCCGCTCTTCGTTCCCCCTTGATCGTGCTTATGTACCCAAGCCTGGTATATGGGGCGTGGGCTATCAGCATAAAAGATGCCATTGAAGCGAATCGGTAATCCCTTTCAAGTGAGAAGTGTCCGTGTGACTGGATGAGGGTATTCCTGGATTCGGCAAGAGGGAGAAATAAAACTGAGGAGTGTCTTGCCAGCGCAGATGTGAAGGTAGCGTCATAATACACACCCTCAAGGGCCAGCTGTAACAGAGAAGCGGTAAAATTCCTAACGTACTTTTCCTCTGTGCTAGTTGCACAGTCGATTTTAGGAGTGAATACGACTGGATAACTTCTCAGCGGCTCCTCCACGAGCTCGATCTCGTTGCCCGTTTCGTCGTAAAAGATGAATCGATGACCCACTGTAGCTGCCAGTCGCTGCTTTCGCAGGGAAAGTCCAATACCTGCTTTTCAATTAGAAAGTTATCCTGCGTCCATGCGTCCCAGAATTCTATTGTAGACGTTGGTGGTGGTATGAGGGCCAAGTCACCCCGGTCTTATGTACGAGGAGACCGGACCAGAAACTGCGCTCAGAAGCTAGGCAGATAGCGGATAGTGCCATTCCCGATTCCATATAACCGCTTGAATGGAACGTTGGCAAGGGTAGTGAGTGCGACGTCTGATACAATGAGCGTGTACTAAGCAATAACGGATTGATTCGGGAAGCCATGTAGCGCCCGCTTGGAAATCGACGTCCAGCTCCCCGGGGCCACAGTCACCACGACGCTCACTGTATTGTCCCTGCGATCGAATCCACGGGTTCACATCGAACACTCGATGGGGGATGTACCGCTGGCTTATTCCACGAGCGACACACTTGGCCGCGTCAAACATCGTGGACTGACACAGACCAGGTAGCCACGATGGCCCAGAACGAAGCTTCTCGACTATGGGTCACCTATCCCATACGGCAAAGCGGACAAGGAGAAATGGCCACGAGTCAAGCCGCTCATTGACAAGTGACATACATACGGTGTCTGTGTTAGCTATCGCCCGCTACGTATCAGTGGTATCCATTCACTCTGACTTTCGCCCAACCGCCCGGGAGGTTAGAGGGAACGATGTCCTCGATGACCTTCAAAATAGCCAGCAGCCGCTCTTCGTTGTGTCTACGACCGACGAGCTGCAAACTGATGGGAGCATTGTCGTACGTAGATGGGTCCCACTGTCGGGCAATGCGCTCCTCTATCTCATTCCTCGGCGCGTGCGACAAAGGATCTAGTAGAGGAAGCTGGGCAGCCGAGAACTGGCCCACAGGAAACACGACAGCTGGAAGGTCCAACAAGTTCCAATGCGATGAATATGCCCACCAGCACGTCGTATCATGGGGCGGCGCCAGTGTTGGTGCGACGGGACATAGGATTGCATCCACAGGACGGCCTGTGGATCCCCTGGTCGCATTCCAGTGTTCTAAAGCTCTGGTGCGGAATGTTTCGCGCTCAGCATTCAAACGAAAAATGTCGTCAACAGCGAAGGGACTAGGATCCTGAATCTGATCGAGGATCCACTTGGTTTGAGGAACAGGCGACTCTTCTCCGGCACGAAGAACTTGCCGGTACTCTGCGCCGCCATCCAGGAAGTAAAGCTTCAACTGGATAGCATTGTCAGCACTAGTATCAAGAGTTTGGCCCATGGGGTGGTTCTCACGATCAATTCCCACCCCTTCTGGTGGTCCAGCGGCTTCCATGGCACGACTTCGTGACCAGCTTTCTTCAGCTCCGCCTCGTATCTCTGGATTGCCTGGGTGATTGGTGGGTGAGGCGCCACGATGCCATCATCGTAGAGCACGGCTATAGTTAAAATTTCTGGCAGATCCTGGCCTCGTGCGACGTCCGCCTTCCATGGCATCTCGAGAAGCGGTGGCTCAAGAAGCCATGGCTCAGCGTCCAACATCACCTTGCAGAAAAGCCCAAGGTCTCTCGCTGATCTGGCTAGAGGCCCCACACAGCCGACGATTGCATCCATACCGTTGTGTGAACCAAGGAGCCCGGAATGAGGGAGGCGGGCAACCGAGCCCTTTAGGCCGTACAAGCCACAATGTGCCGCAGGGACTCTGATACTTCCACCAATATCCGTGCCAACTCCCAATATACTTCCGCGGCAAGCAATGAGGGCGCCTTCTCCCCCGCTGCTACCTCCGCAAGTCAGGTTTCGGTTGAACGGATTGACAGTCCGTCCAAAGATATTATTATTAGTCTCTAACGACTAGAAAGAACGTCAATCTTTGACCCGGCAATCATGCGGGCTATCTGCTCACAAGCAAGGTTTGAGGGTTTTGGGTTTTAACGTATATGATGGCTCCCGATCTTCTTAGAATATTGACCACGAGAGCATCATTGTCGGCCACTGTCTTGTACGCCCAAGCTCAACAGAGGGTGAGTTGTCATTTTGTGTGCCAAAAAAGATGCGATGTTTACCAGTGTAACCGGTGGATGTGTCCAGACCCTTTACATTGATATGGTCCTTGATCGAGACAGGTAGCCCGTGCAATGGTCCAACGACCTGTCCAGTCGTTTCTAGATGCCGATCTAGTTCTGCGGCTCTTTCAAAAGCGTCCTTGAGGCAAGACTCTGTGAGGCAGTTGGTCACGTCATTGGCGCGGATTGCGACAGTGACGATTGCCGTCAAGACTTCGGTTGAGGTGTAAACCCGTTCCCGGATGCGTTCGACGACGGCCGTGGCATCGCAGTTTACGATTGCTCTCTGCTTGTCGGTGAGTGTCGCTTGGGGGTATCCCTGGACGTTGACGACGTCGACACGGGGTATAAGTTCAGAGTCAGCAGTAGAAGCGAACTGGCGCAGATTGTCCGTGCGGTCGCACTGCTTGCGGGTGGCCACGTCTGCAACCAACGGAGACGGGGTGTGAAGCATTCGTAGGGTGGCGCCGAACGCGAGTCGCTGTGGAGGGATGCTTTTGACAGGATGGCTTATGGCATCGTGATAGCGAGTGACACTTGCTGTACAAGCCAAGCAGTGGCATCCCAGCGCTGGCTGTACCGGACGGGATCCTACGAGAATTTCGGACGGTAACCATGACCAGGGAACCGTCCGCTAAGATGTTCTGATTGGGGACTTGCCGCTAGCCGGACATAAGCCAGTAGCTAATCCCAAGTAAGCGAGTTCGATCCCTTCCACACTTCGCAGTAAGTCCGAAGCGACCCTTCCGCCTCCCTCCCTGAGCGTTTTCACTCGTCGTGTACGACGCCGCCGCCACTGAGCTGGTGGCCACCTCAACCGTCAGTCCATTCACGGTCCGACCTGTACTACGACCGGCGCTCTACAGTCACCGGTCGTGTCACTCGGCGCTAAACGACGCTTGGCGAGAATCAGATGGCCCTCGCCCGTCCTCACAGTCACCTCTCTAATCGCGCCAAGGTCCGCTCCGTTATTGAGCGGAAATCCGTGTTCAAGAACGTGTTGGAAAACCCCTTTGAGATAAATTGGTACGTTCCATTGCAGCTCCACCGAAATCCACAGTCCGACCGTATCTCCAGGCCATCCATCCCGATGGATATCCAAAACACTTTTCTGGCTCGTCTCATGGCTGTCCTTGAGAATGTTCCTCCGCGCCGTTCTTCTCGAAAGTCTTCACAGAAATCGCGGCGTTTCGGTCGACAAGCAAATGGACCCATACCCGAGGAGACCGAGTATGGTATCGAAACCAGTCCACCACAGGAACTCGATCAAGACCGTGCGGACCGTGTATTTGGCGCCGGACTGCATCTCGTTATCGGAATTAATGCAGTGACCAGGGCGCTAGAATCCCAGCTTGCTGCCACACGCAAACACGTTGTCGTGGGCAATTCCTCACAGAATAGCGGTGAACTCCCTTCACGTTCAGCGCCATCTCCAATAGTAGTCGTGTTTGCCTGCTGCGCTGACGCCGATCCGTTCACACTGCTTGATCATGTATTGTACCTTGTGGCTGGGTACAATTCCAGGACTGTGACCCAGCCGATCAAACTGGTTCCACTGCCAAAGGGTTCAGAGCAAGCGATTTCCCATCTTCTTGGCGTACGCAGGGCTGCTGTCGTCGCATTCCAGGTATGGGACCACAGCTGCAATTGGCGTGTTCTATTACTCATACATCTTCCTCAATTACCCAGCGTACCTCCTCCATATCTGAAACCATTCTGGACATTCTGGAAACTGTTCCCACTGTCAGCGCCTCCTGGCTCCACCCCCCAGACACCCAAGGCAGTCCACAATTTGTGCCCACGCATATCAAGCAACTCCGTACGACTGCTCCAAAAGATATGAAAGTCGCAAGAGAACAAAGATCGAGCGCAAGAGCAGCAGCGAAGAAAACATCGACAAGCTCCCGGCTGGTGCATCGCAAGTCACGCATGATATTAACGACGGGACAAGAGTGGAAGGTGTCGTCACGACGGCAAGATAGCCCGGTTCAGCAGATGACTGACCCAATCACATGAACTTTGTAGAGGTCAGCTCGCTTGGGGGCGACCCCGAGTAATGAGAACACTATTCAGCGCTGCCAGCGGTGACCGGTGATGATCGGGTCTAGGAACGCAGAGAAGGAAAATCGAGTGTCTAATGCACGACAGGTTGAAAGCAAATCTGAGTGATCCGGCCCCTTCACTAACACCGCCTTTCAATGATTTTGTCTCGGCCAGATCAGGCGATAGTTCACCACGTTTACCACGTTCGACAGCGCCATCTTATCGTCGTTTTACCATCCACAAGTTCATTACGATGTTCATAGCCATAGTAGGCACAAGGGCTGCTGGTAAATCAGCGATCGAGGACTACCTCGTTTCCAAAGGCTTCACTTCCGTGCACCTCGCTCAGAACGATCTCCTCGAGGCAAGTCTGGTCCATCTTGGACGGACGCCGACTCATGCGTCGTGTATAGCCTCACATTACCACATCTACAGCTCAAATATCGGCAGTACATTCGTTTTCTGACACCACGGAATCATTCCGGCCGCCAGGTACTTCCGGGGGTCAATCTTTTCTCAACATGAACTCCCCAGTGTACCTAGTATCCCCTCACCATTCCCATCCGATAACGTTTACTTCTCCCAAGGCGCTTCTCGACCATGTTACCCGAAACTGGCAAAAAGACTTTGTGACTGTCGACCTGACCTCCAGTTCCCTTGTCAACTTTTTTGCAAAGCGACCGTTCTTTCTGCTTGTAAACGTAGATGCCCCGTTACTACAGCGTTTCCGTCGATTGCAGGGGTACGTCCTCCCGGGGGACTGTCTCTCAGCTATGCTGGAAACAACCTTAGCCCAGGTTCACTATCACTGGAGGAATTTATTCGTCAAGACGACGAGTGTGTTTTTGGCATCAATGTGAATTCCCCAAACTGTGATCGAAAACCATCGTCAGGTCTTCGCGGAATGAGCCATCTCGTGAAGCTCAACATTATCAATGCATTCCAGTCCTTATCGGAACTACATCTTCACCTAGATTCTTTGGATATGACAAACACCGAACGATTGCGTCCTCAGTGGGACACGTATTTTATGGCATGAAACTTTTGTTGGCATATCCGTCCGAAACTGACCAACTTCCCTCCTCAGACACTCGCTGAGCTGGCATCTCAGCGCTCGAATTGCATGAAGCGCCGTGTTGGCGCTATATTGGTCCGCGATAATCGTGTCGTTGCGACGGGGTAAGTCGGCCGTGGGTTTCGGGAGATGATGTCCGACTAGACTTAGATATAATGGCACTCCGCGTGGCGTAACAAACTGCCGTGACGGCAAGGAACACCCATCAACTTCCGTTTGCACTTACTGACTGTACAGATTCAGGTGGTTGTGGGTGGTGCAACCAAACCTTAAGCACACATGACGTTGAGTGCCTATGCCTCCATGCGGAAGAAAACGCTCTCCTAGAGGCGGGCCGTGACCGAGTGGGAACCAAAGCGATACTGTATTGCAACACGTGAGTAGTCACTACTGCTTTGAGCGCCCCGTCGCCGAATTCCAACGCCACGTTTCAGGTGCCCATGCCTTAAGTGCACCATCAAAATAATTCAGAGCGGCGTTGAAATGGTCGTCTACAACCTAAGTTACAAAGTGTATGTATCTGCTTTGTCCTGTCAAGTTGGGTTCTAATTAACTGTGACAGAGATGAAGCATCGGCAAGGCTTTTTAAACAAGCGGGCGTAGAAATCCGGCGCCACGTTCCGCCAGGTACATCATGAGTCCCCGGTTGTTCCGCTCAAGTTCCGAATGGCGTTACTCTCTCAGGATGAGAGCTACATTGTGATAGATATCCCATTGGACATCTTTCAAAAAAGAAACATCACCTGATACATATCCTGATGTAGCCATGAGCGCTAGCCAGACAGCATCCTCATTACCGGTTTTAAGCGCCATATACAGTTCCCTTGCACATGCCTGGAGTTCTTCGTGTGCCTCGCGGTGCAGAAATCGGCGGAATTTCAGGATAACCTCCCACCCTGAGGCGTCTTGCATGTGAACTCCGGTTACTGCTGCCGTCATGGTCTTTATGATTGACCGGTATAATCGGTGAGAGTGGGTATACGCCGATTCTGTTCCGACAGCACCACGACCCCGGCGCGCGAGAGCATTTTGACCATCTGCGGCCTCGAGTCTTGTCAATATGGTAGTAAATCGGGGCCAAACTTCGTCCCAGATCTTACGGCCCATAAAACTACCCACATGGCTAACCAATGATTCGACCAGAGCTGCCGCAGCGCTGACAACAAAAACTTCGGCGTCATCGAACCGGTTCAGGATGAACGGCCAAGCCTGATGGATGGAGGGAAGGAGAGCAGATTCGGACAGTACTGGTGCAGCGGATTTCAGGAGCAGCAGAATCCGGGCACGAATAACAGGTGAGCCATGAGTGAGGAAATGGATTGATCGTGAGACCATCTGCTTTGCCAAAGACTGCGCAGACGTGAGCGGTGCTTCCTCGTCAACGTTATTTTCTTGCTTGACCTCTGCCACTTCGCCCCCCCTCTCGTTAAGGTCACCCCAGGCTTGGTGAGGGGCAGGACCATAGTCACTGTCATCATATTCCTGTGGGGGATCGTTGCGATGAGAGACCCATTCAAGCAATGAATCGAGACTCTGGATTTTCAGTGGCGCAAGGGGATCCTCTTTCAGTACATTCTGGACGTGAAGCTCGTCATTTTCAATCACTTTGATCACCTCCCCCAATACTTCCACAAGGCCCTCGACGAGTACGTCGTATCCATGATACTCGTCAAGTCTGTCAAAACATTCTTCTACAACGTCCCCTGCCTTCTGGACAATATCATTGCCAACTAGGTGGACCAGCACCACCAGGACCTTGGTGGCATCGATATCAAGCCATCGGCGACCCAGCCGACGGGACACTGCATCAAGAGCATAGTCGAAATGCGAGAACAGCAGGTTCGCGGGTGATGCGTAAGAGGTCGCGTTGGCGATCCAGGTGAGGGTGGCAAATGCAGTGAGGGAAAGATGAGGCGTCGGAGAGACTGCAGAGTGAAGGATGGGATATAGTACGTGTACAAGAAGCGGCGTGAAACGAGCTTGTAGGATGCTGGCACAAATTGCGAGGAGGTGAAGGCAGAGCATCCTATGTAGTAGAGGCTGAAAGTTCAGGTCAGGGGGGGAGAAGCGATGGGGTTCCGCAACGTCCGTCGTGGCCCGTATGACGGCCAGTCCTTTTGTGAACTCTGTTTGCGGGAAGGAATCGTCATCCGGTGGGTCGGGTGGGAGATTTGTGTGCTCGGCGGGTTCAACAGTCCATAGCTCGGCGACGTCTCGTGCAAGTCCCCTCGCGAACCTCTCGAGCCGCTTGCTGTGTGTAGTGACGCGTTCCGAAAGTTGGCCCTCGTCGAGAAATGCACCACTGACACCTTCCAGCAGTCGGCCTGCGCACCAGAGCGCCGTCACAGCGGTGCATGACTCACATGTGCGCCCGGTGCTGGCAAACCACTCGATTGCGTAAAGGCAGTTATCGCCACTTGCGCTACCTAATGCTCTGAGCATCCTCGTGAGAGCATCACTTGCGGACCTCGAGAGGATATTTTTGAACGAGACTGCAGGAAAAGCGATCCCCTCTGTTGGTGCGGAATCACCTTCCAGAAAGAGTTGCATGCCAGGTGCAGGATAGTCTGTGACGGGAGGAGTTCTGAACTCCAAAACTGAAAGTAAAGTCCAGCCCCATCGTTCGATACCTCCACTAGGACCGAGGAGAAGATTCAACCCCAGCGAGAGAGACGAATGCCCAGGGCCTTTTGAGGCAGTGGATCGCGCTAGTCGACAGATTGCTTCTACCTGACCAGCGACGTGTTCCACTCTGGAATCCGCCTGAGAGCCAATCCAACGAGGCAAAGAGCCGAGACTGTCTCTAGCAATCTGTGTCAGGGTCTGTAGTAGCGAATGACGCGCCGAGACACGCGAAAGAAGGTCTAGGATGGAACTATTTGCGAGCTCAGAAACATGAGGATAAGACGAATTCGACAGCAAGAGTAGCCAGGACAGTAAGAGAGGTTGTGATTGCGGAAGTGTCAGTGATGTTGTAGCCAAAATTTCTTTCGCCATGCTAGCCAGCGCAGTCAATGCACAAGGTGTTGGGTGGTTAACTAATGGAGTCAGTGTATTCAATGCGATATGGAGCTGGGAGGCGGAAGCCCTTAGCCAGGAAGGGGTGCGAGTGACTAGGTAAGGCGCCGACGTCGTTGGCTGTGGCTCTGCCTCCGGTACATTGTCGAGGTGTGTAAAGTCTTCGAGATCGACCACACTGCGAACCGCCCCATCCGCAATGCAAACAGCATCTCCGATGGAGAGCACCACTACCTGCTGTATGGAAGAAAGGGCTGCTGCAACAATGTCTCCATTAGCCCAGCTCTTGCTTTCCTGGGAAGCAAGGGCGATCCGTGTCATCGTGCTGACAACGCCCGGTAGTACTGACGGAATGAAGTGAATTGGGGCATAAACTCTGAGGATGATGTCCAATAATTGTAGAGAGAGGCGTTTTAGGGCCCGGTGAGACGACTTGGCCGTCGACAGGAGGAAATCCACAGTCTGCCCTATTACAGGTAGGAACCGCGCAGAACGTGCATGCGCTTGGAGCTGAACGAGACGTTGTTGGCCAGAAGAGTTTTGGGCGTCGACGGGTGCCTCTGAATCCGTTCGTTCACGGAGGAGTGCAAGCAGACATCGTGCGGCACCTTCCTTGGTTTCATCACTTCGATCTTTACCTTTTCCCTTCCCTTCAAGACCACCCATGATGGAGCTGCAGAGCATAAACATCTGGCTCCAGACCTCCAGCTCGCCGGTCCACCACCACGAACCACACAACGTTTCGAGCACTCTGAGGATCCTCTCCATCACTTGGTCAGGGATGTTGTTCGATGGATTGCGGCGTAAAATCGTGGATAGAGGGAAAAAGACATATGATGTGAGGTTAGAGGAGAGTGCCGACCCAGAGTGCTGTCCAAGAACATCTGCCAAGGAAGACAGGAGCTGTGACACAGTGGAAACATTTGATGGTGTCAGTTGGGATCTCTCAAGTAAGGGTATACAGATTGGTTTGAGCTGCACATGATCAGTGATCAGCAGTGATATAGGCTCGGCGGGTCTACCTTGTCAAAGAGCTGCTGATGTTGATCTCTCATGAATGTGCAGAGGTCAAGGTCCAGGCGGGTGTTGATTCTGAGCCAGTTACGCTAGCGATCGTCGGCGCAGTCGTCCAGATAGTTCGAGTGTACGTTGTATGTGGGAGTTGCCAGTTTGGGTGTTCGCCGTCTTGGTAGATCACAGCACCTGACTTGATCACGCCCTTGTCGCAAATAAAATGAACAGATAAGCTAGCAACGTTCTTCCTCATGGACCTCCACTTTCAAGAGCCTCGTAACTAGCAGCCTGCCAATTTACTGTCGGCCCAGAGTCTGTCCAAGTAATTTCCCCTGCTCTTCCCGACTGACAATGTCCCTTGCGCCCGAGCGAATTCTCCTCCTGGATTCGTACGACTCCTTCACGTTCAAGTAAGTCGCACACAGAATGTCAGTGCAGTCCAGCCGAGTCCTTTCCTTTCCAGCCTTGCATCCCTTTGTCGCAAAGCAGCACCGTCCAGCCAAATCTACATCATCAAGAATGATGAACTAGCACTATCAGAGCTGTTACCATTCCTTCAATATTTCACCGCCATCATCGTGGGTCCCGGTCCCGGATCTCCGGACGTGGCTATGGACATTGGAGTCGTCAAGCATTTGTGGAAACTCGATGAACACCATCTACTACCCATCTTTGGCGTATGTCTTGGGCTACAAAGTCTCGCCACGGAATACGGCGCAACAATCAAGAGATTACCTATCGTGAAGCATGGTCAGGTCTCCGTCGTCGAACACACAGGAACAGACATATTCAAAGCCGTCGGTGTCGTGAAAGCTGTTCGTTATCATTCCCTCTATGCCCAGCTCAATAGAGTGGAAGATCTGGAGGTGCTCGCATGGGCTTCTGATGATCTTGGGATAGAAAAAACCATCATGGCTCTGAAACATACCACGCGTCCATTCTGGGCGGTACAATATCATCCTGAATCCGTTCTCACTCGAGGTGGAGGCGTCGAAGTGATGATGAACTTTTGGCGCCTCGCCCGGTCCTGGAATGCTACCCGAGGTCGTCATGTCCAGTCATGGGACGCGGCATCTGCAGCAAGGTTCGGCACATCCTGGCCAAATCCATGCCTGCCGCCTCCTTCTACCCGTCACTCATCTCCAAGAACAGTTCTTACGTCCACTCTGCATCTCCCGGGTGCGAATGCAATTTCTATCTGCGAGCTGTTTGGCGCAAAAGATGAATCATCTCCATTCGTGATGCTGGAATCCCTTTCCCACCCAGGGCGATTTACTATCATCGGCTGTCTCTACCCGTCCTCCCCTCGTATCACATATTCCATCAACGATGGTCTCTTGTCACTTCGCATGGGCAGTTCAGTCTCCCGCATCCACCTTGAACCACACGATGTCTGGTCGTGGTTGTCTTCGTACATGAACGAACGCAAGGCGTGTAATGGCTCATCCAACTTGCCCTTTTGGGGTGGCTTGATCGGCTACTTATCTTACGAGCTTGGGATTAAATCACTGAGCGTGCCTTCAACGGCAGCTCCCGCGGAAAAACGTCATCCAGACGTGAATCTAGTATTTGTGGAACGTAGCATCGTTCTTGACAGCAAGACGGATATAATTTATCTTCAATCTATTATAGACAATGACAAGGAATGGCTTACCGAGATGACAACAAGACTCAAGCTCACTATCCCAGATCATATTACCCGTTCGTATAATGCTACCCCTTCTTCAACGAAGGTGCGACCCAGCACAGCAACTGTCATCTTACCCGACAAGGACCTGTATATTTCTCGAATCAATATGGCAAAGGAATATCTCTACTCAGGAGATTCCTATGAACTGTGCCTCACAGCTAATACAAGAGTCGTCTTAAATGACCCCATCGCTCACACGGCTTGTCGACGTTCCTCATGGGAACGTTACAAGCATCTTCGCGAATTGAACCCTGCACCTCATTCTGGATATCTTCGCTTAGATCCTACAACGCTGCTGGCTTCATCGCCAGAGCGTTTTCTGTCTTTCTCTCGCCCACCAATATCAACGTTTCAACTACGTCCTATTAAAGGCACACTCCGAAAAGGACCTAGCATCACGCGTGCTGTCGCAGAACAAGCGCTCCGAGGTAGCGCGAAGGAGGTCGCAGAGAACTTGATGATAGTCGATCTCATCCGTCATGACCTCCACAACGTCATCGGTGAAGACGTTGAAGTAACTCAATTTTGCATGGTCGAAGAGTACAAGACCGTTTGGCAACTTGTCAGCGTCATTCAAGGAAAACCTACTGGCGGTGCGGATCAGCCAGACAGTCGGTACGCCAACGGTGCTCTCGGTTGGGAGTTGTTAAGGCGTAGCCTCCCACCTGGTAGGACTTTGTGATCCTCCCCATCCGCATTGTTCGAACCTCGTGCTTTACAGGTAGCATGACTGGAGCGCCTAAAAAACGTAGTGTCGAAATCCTCCAGACCCTTGAAGATAACGAGCGCAGCGTCTACTCGGGCGTCTTTGGTTACTGGTGCGTAGGAGGTGGTGGCGATTGGTCGGTTACCATTCGGAGCTGCTTCAAATACGATGACCAGTACTGCCAATCCTCCGAAACCTCCCAAGAGACTGCAAAATCAACCACCGAATCTCACTCGGAAGAGTGGGTTATGGGTGCCGGTGGTGCTATTACAGCGCTGTCGGACCCACAGGCAGAATGGGATGAGATGACGGTCAAGCTTCAGAGTGTCCTCCGCATTTTTGGGATTGCGATTCCGCGTGGAAAGTAGTCGTATCTCTTCTGGTCACACACCATGATGATAATTGAATTCAACTTCAACTACACGAGTGAAGGACAATGTATTATGTATGATGGGTATATTCACCATCAGACCATCAGAGCTATGTGCTTGAGTTCGCTACGATATTTCCTCAGCTGAGGGCTTTGGCGAAGAGGACAGAGCACTTACTTCTGGACTTGTTGCCCCACTTTCATGGAAGGATACATACTCGCGATCTCCGCATTAGGCACTGCCTTCAACGTTATTGCACGCTCTGCTAGCGTTGGTAGAGGGGAGAGATCGTAATCGGAAGAAAGGTGCCAGAAGAAGGTCGATGAGATTCTGATAAGGGGCCGGCCTGGGTGGCTAATTCTGCGTTTCGCAATGACCTGGAAAGGGTGCGTATCAGACGCAGAGGTGATGTGTCTACACACGACTCACATCGACAGTCGCTTCATTCACGGCTACTTCATGGAAACCAGCCTCGATAAGGCCCCCGGTAAGATGCTCAATCTGCTTGCCTGCTTGTACGAGAAGAAAGCGTCCAGTCGGCGGAAATTTGACGGGAATGCGCTTTCCAGTATTACGTGCCCAAATATGGAGACCAGGGTATCGGGAGCGGCCGTGAATAGTGAGGCAATTGAGGTCGGTATGAAATCCTGCGAGGATGGTATCTTTCTCGCCGTATGTAGTGAGATCAGAAGCAGTCGGAGCAAGTAGATGGGGTCTGCAGACACAATCAGGCTGTGGCCCCACAGAGGATGGATATACCCTTGCCCATATTTTCCCGCCTCCTTAATAGTGTCTCGAGGAAGTCCGAGGCCAATCGCTACCATCTCTGCAATGTTCTCGACGCTGAATGAAAAATGGACATAAGCGGCATAAGACACAGAAGGACTGTGTCGTACGCATCCTTCATGGACCTACCCCACTTCTCCATCGTAGGTTGCCAGGTGTCCTTGAAGATAGGAGCTTGAGGAATAACGTTGGGTGCGTTTAGCGCCGGGTATTCCGTCTCGTACGGAGGCGGGGTGCCCATCTTCCAAAAGAAACGACATTTAGGATCCGGGTGGTGACCAGAGATGTCCAAGGGTCTCTCAGCTGGGTTGAGGCGGGCGATGACATCGAGGCAGGGTTGATGAACGGCACACTTTGGCTTCTCAGTATTCTCGAGGGTAACCCCGACCTGATATGCAACCTCAGGGTGCTCGTCCTTTCTGAGCTCCTGGATTGGTTGTGCAAAGTAGTCCTCGACGAGATCGAGAAAGACGTTGTTGTCTTCTTCCGACACACGAGAGTCACGCACGAGAAGAGCTCCGTACGTTATCAGAGCGTCAGCAGCCTAACAGAGGTGTTTTCACAAGCACGGACAGAAGGTGCGAAGAGCGTACCTTTTTGCATTCGTGCTGTACTCGCTCAGAAGTATCGTGGTCTGAGAGAAACAGGTCAAGGTCGATGATTGGGAGCGTCTCTGATAAATTGGACATGATGGGACTATCAGACAGACCCTCTGAGCACGTGCCGCCACATTTCCACCTCCCACCACCTCGCAGCAACGAGTTCACCATGTTGAAGGTCTGCATTATTCTACGGGTCGGCGCTATGACTGATCGTCTCACAGATCCTTAGTATGAAGAAGAATGAGGACGCGGCGGCGAAGAAGAAGCCAAAGACGAGCGCCGCACAGATACGCGTACAGAAAGGTCCGTCCAGTTGATCTTAATGGTCGTTCTGGTTCCTTGTGGACGTTTCAGTATACCAGACCTGACCGAGCTTGACCTACCACCGACGATGAAGACGCATTTCCCCGACCCAACTGATCTCCTGAACTTCACACTCACCATCACTCCGGATGAAGGTCAGGGAACCTGTGTCCGCTCTGGCTCTGATATTTACTGCGCTTCAACACAGGAATGTATCGCGGCGGAGCTTTCGTTTTCTCGTTTACGATCAACAACAACTACCCCCATGAGCCACCAAAGGTCAAGTGCACGCAAACAGTGAGTTATTTCCCAGTGTATCCGCTAGTACTGATCGTCGTCAAGATATATCATCCAAACGTAGATTTAGAGGGAAACGTCTGCCTGAATATTCTTCGAGAAGATTGGAAGCCGGTACTGAATCTGAACTCGGTGATGGTCGGATTGCAGTATCTGTTCTTAGAGCCGAATGCAGATGATCCGTTGAACAAAGGTCGGAGGACATGGTTCATCTACGTCATTCTGTTTGCTGACGAGGCTGCAGAGGCTGCGGAAGAACTTCGAAAGAACCGGGATATGTTCATCCAGAACGTCAAATCTTCCATGCGAGGAGTACATATCAAGGGTGTGCAATACGCGAGAGTGCTTGTGCAATAGCATTTGTGCATTCGATCATGGTTGTAGTACGCGCATTCACTACGGCACTTGACTTATATTGAGGCTAGGTGATACAAGAGTACACTTTATATTAAATACAATTACTGCAGTGGGACGGAGATCATGGATCAACTGCCCCTGTATGTGGTGAATGAGTACGGGCTAATGAGGAGGGGAATGTGGTAATGCTCGTCTGGATTCTCAACTCGGAAGGGGATCTGTGAAGATAGTTGGTCAACGGGGAAGAGACATGAGCCAGATAGCAACCTCAACCCAGGGATAAAAACACGCTCTGCCAGTCCTTTCAAAGTATTCTTGTGGCTTGAACACGATCTTGTATATGCCAGCGGCGATCTGAAAATCTGAAGCTTGCTTCGCCTCTTCGGAGTTGCGTGGCGGGAGGAGTGTCATACAGCGACCGTCGGCATCGGTGACACTGAGAAACGGGACGATCAATAACGGATCCCGAGAAAGAAAACTACTGAACTGCTGAGAGACAGGATCGAACGCGCCAAAATCACCACTATCACGATAAACCTGGAGAGCAACGTGGACGCCCTCGGCAGGCTTTCCAAGGGAAACGTCGAGGACTGTAATTTTCAGTGAGCATCAACGACGACGACGACGAGAAACTAACCGTGGCAAGTGATGGGTCCTTTCATCTCTCCAGTACCAGTAGGAGTTAGGATCCCTAATAGCCATCCGTCACGTGATCAAGCATATGCTTCACTTCCGCAGTCCGATCCGATCGAGCATAGACATGGCCTCCTCGTCGCCGCCGTTGGGCAAATATCTCGCATCGTCTGGTGTGTCTTTTGTTTCTCACTCCGTCTCTTTCTCAAAGCTTCTGATAGACAAGAGGACAAGGGACAAGGCCGTCAAGCACCTTGCTCTATTCCTCTCTAATCCTGAAAACAATGCCCTTTCAGAAACCGAGATCGCCAAGTTGTGGAAGGGATTGTTCTATTGCAAGTCCTCTTTTCCCATCCCATCCCTGTTGCGTCAACTTATGTCTCAGGTTTTTGGATGTCCGACAAGCCTCGCGTACAGCAGGACCTCGCCCAGGAGCTGGCAGAACTTCTCCTGACGATCACCAGCATCACGTCTTCGCTAAGTTTCCTCAAGGGGTTCTGGATAACTACAGTCAGGGAATGGAATGGAATAGACCGTCTAAGGTATACCTTGCATGCGTTCCTTAGCCTGCTCATCGCCCAGTACTCTCCTAGAATGGACAAGTACTACATGCTTGTCCGACGTTTTCTTAACGCCTCCTTCATGCTCCTCATACGAACCAAATGGGATCCCACCGCTTTCCGGGAGTATACCTCCATACTTACAGATACAGGCGGCCCACTCTGGTCAGTTTTCTTTCTTGAACCTTCTTCTAGCCAATCGAGATTTTCCCCAAAGCCCCGCCAATGCACGCGTACCAGCTGGCCTCACCTTCCATCTGGGAGAAATATATCTAGAGGAGCTAGAAAAGGCCCTGTCTGCTTCCGACTCACCTGTTCCCGTCCCCATTGTCGCACTATTGTCCCCTTTCATATCCTTCGCTGCCCATGCACCGACGCAGACGGCGTATACCCATATTGAGGAATCGCTATTGAGGCCATTACTCGCCGGACTGCAGTCACGAACGTCAACTCCTCACAAACGGGCCCGAGTCTCAGGCCTTGAGTATCCTACGGTCCTCTCGAATGCCTGTACAGATGTGCCCCACACGGACGGTCCAATGCCCCGCAGCACATTGCGAGAGGCTATCTTACAAAAACTGTTCGCCGTTGCGAGCGCTGAGAACACCAGAGACACAAATCGAAGAAAGATGTATGCACTGTATAAATCCGCAGTAGAGGCTGATGAAGATAGTGTAGGGTGACACGACACATACAAGACATTGACTAGCTTTGCAACGCGTAGCTATAGGTCCGGCAATTCACGTTGTGTCAGCCTCCTCCACGTCGTCTCCCTCCACCATTCATCCATCTTTCCAATCTGATCCCAGAGCGTCTCTTCATCAACCCCATATATCTCGTATTTTCCGCCGTCAAAAGCGCGGCCGTCGCGCCGAGCCACCTCAATGGCGGCCCTACTCTCACCGCTGAGATAGAGCAACATGTCTTAGTCAGTATGCAATGTGAACATGTTTCTTGCTCACTTGAGAAGGTCAAGGAGCTCTTGTCGCTCAGGGAAAAAAAGTCGTGGCTCTAAAATGGCTAGAATAGCGAGCGCCGCGCGGAAGAGAAATGAATCGCCTTCGAGCATTATGACATCCCAAAGTCTGGCACACGCTTCGAAAGGCAAATGATCCAGAAACAATGGTATCAGCCAACTAGGGAGATATGCAGCTGGTGATATCTGATGCTGTTTGAAGTTGAAATATACTGAGTACAGGTAAACTCGTCAGTCATCATCGCCCACATATGCAAGAAGATATCACTCACTCTTGGGCATACTGTCAGCGAGCAAGGTGTCAAAAACCCTACTTCCCAGGTTATGTGCCGCATAAAGCACGTCGTTACAGAAGGCTCACCGATAATACGCCTCAACCTGGGTTCTGTAGTTCAGTCAGAGTGTGTCGTTTTTCATTAATCCCACTCACGTCATCTTTTGTGCTCATGTCCCCATAAAAGGATCTCAAACAATGTCTTTCTAGTAGATTCCTCATAACTACAAAGCCTTGTGGTGCGGGCATGTTGAGGAGGATCATGGCGGCTATCCTTGATGTTCCAGGGGTATATCCCAAGCCTTCATCTGCACGCGAGACAACCCATGCGCAGAGCATATCCTTCAAGTCTTGGTAGAGAGGGCCACTCTCGGGATGAAAAATGTGGAGAGCAGGGAGTGTGACAAGTATGTCTTTTTCGATCGCTTCCAGTGTTTCTGCGAGAAATACACCTGAAGACATAGCTCTTCTTGCGCGAGCGAAACAAGTGCGGTAGTTATCTGAATGTGCCATGAATGAATTATTGTCCTTTGACAATTGACATATGCATACCTTTGCTCAGAGTCAACGCGTTGCCTGCAGCGCGCTCCCACATCAAGGCACGCCATTTTGCAGGAATTCCATTCCACCAGAGCTTGCGAAGGCCAGGATCTCGATGTACAACACGCCAGTCAGGGATTATGGCCTTCTCCCATACATGAATGGATTGCTCGATTCGGAGTTCGTGAGCTAACCTGCGTTCCTGCAGAGCCTTTCGGCGTTTAGCTTCTGCAGATCCTGCTTCAGTGTGGGGACGAGGAGTGAGTTGGTATGTGTCACCTGCCGCTCGACTCTGATTCATCATAGCTTCCCAATCAGCAAGGTGTTTAAGGTCTTCTTTCGGATTCTTTGGGGGAAGAAAGTGTGGTCGTGTTCTGCTCACCACCTTCTGAAATACAGTTGGCCCGGTTGAACGCGGCGGTCGGTGATTTTGGGCTGGTGGTACCGACGTTTGGGGATTTGGAGATGAAGAGCTCGTTACCGCTGGCAAATCCAGTGTAGGTGTCAGACTGGGGGTCTCGAGATAACGTGCCCCATCCGGTTCTGCAACACTGTCTCCAACCTGTGCTATGACAGAAACGCGGGTTGACGGTGGTTTAGAGACATCGATGTGCACCGTAGGGTGAGCGAGTTCTTCTTTGTTGCTACTGTTTTCGTGCAACGTATTGGCGCAATGGTCTCCCTGTTTCTCGGGCTCCGACAGTGGGACAGTTGGTAGCGATGAGTCTTGCTCGATGGGTGTGTGGAACTGCGAGTCGTGCGACGTAGAGCTGGCCGAGTCCAACTTGGTGCAGGAAGTGTTGTCATCCAGGCAAAGTGTAGACATGGAGTTATCGAGCTCGTCTCCCAAGCTGGTCACCGACACCTGGTTGTCCTCGTGTTCTTTGCGAATGACTGCAGAAGTCAACTCAAAGGGCTGGTCGTCACCATCGGCAAATGCATCGTCCAGATCGAGCTGTAGTTGTATCCCCTTGCCTGGCTGTCGTTCCAGTATCTCTGGTTTAGTGGTCGACATGAGGGACGCAGTCGAGTCTCGGTCGCCGTCCGTTCCGTTAGCGATGCCGGTGGTGGCTGTGATAAGTGACTAATGATTGCAGAGATCCTGCTCGTCCTCGCCGGCCATTCCTCGTCGCTGTTCACTTCTGACCACACGTTACATCCCGCATTCCGTCCCCTCTTACATCCTGGTGAGGAACAATGTCTACAAGTACTCGGCCAAATCGCCTTGAGATACCGCAAAATCAAGAAGGCGTGTGAGACGCTGTCGCGGTCTCGCTCAAGATACGTCTGCGCGTTGTGCGCCACACTCAACCAGATCCTCAGAGATGACTACGAGAGTCAAATCGTAGACACAGAGGCTAAATTCCTCCGTCGCGACCCGGACCTCGTCGGCCAGGGATTTTTCGTCCCACTCGCCGCGATGCGCGCCACGTTTGCAGAATGGGACGCACCGCTCGCCGCACTCGAGTTCTTGATGACGCAGCTCGAGTGTGAAGACCAGTGGCAGCCCGGTCCACTGATCGACATGCTACTCATCCGTTCAAAGACGGGCGTACATCGCATCTCCCAGATCATGTCTTCACTGGCAGTCGCGGTTCAACGTACGTGGCGTGGGCAGCTGGCCGCGTTCTTGGTCCACGGGTCTCTATCACCCGTCGATCCTCTGGCATCGGACAGCTTTTCACTCCTGGAAGGTTCGATGCCCTCATGTGTATCCCATCAGTCACGCGAATCTATCGTTTATGTCGGGCGAGCTATCGCAACGGTAAAAAAGAAGAGATGGGAGAACCAGATTCCTCGAGAACAGGCCCTACAGCATGCCAATCTGCTAGACACCGTGCTGCCTGAAGACCAGTACAGATTTGATCTGATCATTTCTCAGATCCGGACGAATGTCAGCGAATGGCTATGGCTTAACGTCCTCACACACAAAGACGTAGAAGAGTCTGTCGTGTCACTGTAAGTGTATCTCCGCTCAAGATCGTATTAGTGCCCACTGTTCCAGAGCAAACTACTTCCTCTTGCGCAATGGCGAATTTAGCCTTGCGCTCATAAGAGACATCGAACACCTCAAGATATCCCGCTTAACCACGCGTTCTGGGAGCACATCGATGATCAAGGAACAGGATCTGAACCTTGCCCTGCTTAGAGCGTCCCTAGGGACAACAGCTCAACATGATCCGTCCTTGTTACGCCTCAAATTTCAAATGCCTGCTGGGCCTATTCGGCCCTTGCTCCCTTCTCTCAGCGACAAGGTACTCTCATCATCGACGGCCGGTAATCTTGGAGAAACCACTTCGTTTGACGACCTCGTTCTCGGAACCACCCTTATTCTCACATACAGCGTGTCATGGCCCCTGGACCTTTTCCTCCATCCTTCAGATCTGCAGATTTATTCCGCACTGTTCAACTATCTGTCATCATTGCGAAAAACGCACACTCGTATTCATACGTGCTGGACATCGTTGTCCAATTCCCAACGAGCTCGACGCAGATGGACGGGCCTAGGAGAGGGGGGCACTACGGAGGACGTCGAGGTGCGAAAACAACTGCTTCGTTGCGGCTGGGGGGTCGTCAGGGACATGGGATGGTTTCTGGACAGTCTGCTGGGGTATGTCATGGTGGACGTCGTCGACGAGGAGTTTAGGCGGTTCAAGGGGCTGCTGAGCAAACCTCAGCGTGCATGGTCCGAGAGTGCTGGTCGGAAGGCTTCACAGAACGGGCCCGGCGTGGATACAGCGACGAACACTGATCGGGCATATCTGGACTTTACGACTCTCCGGACCCTCCATGCCACATATTTGGAGCGTCTCGTGACGGGCTGCTTGCTTTCCCACCCGACCCTCGCCGCGATCCTCCGGCCTATTTTTGAGCTCTGCGAACGGTTCGTTGCCCAGGTTGAGCGATGGGGTGGAGATGTACTTCCCGCTCTGCTGTTTGAGGGCAGTCTCGCGGCTGGTGATGACAAGGTAGGTGTGATGGTGCAAGAGCGACTGCGAGTGGTATCGGAGATCAACACGGTAGGTCATGTGTCCCGTGTACCGCCCCGCTCTGAGTACTCCACAGAGTCTGCACGCGCTGCTCGATGCGTTCTACGAGCAGCTGTCACTGTCGACCTCCCAGCAGCCGTTTACTGCGACGGGGGATGCGTCTAGGTCGGTCTTGATGGCGAGTACGGGGAACCAGACGGTGTTTCAGCGGACGTTGGTGAGGGGGAAGGGGTCTGAATGGGGCGGGGAGGTGCGACGGCATGTGGAACGGCTGCTGCTTCGGTTGGACTTGAACGGGTCGTTTTCGAGGCGGGTCGTCGGATGTTAATATTACTAGCCGACTAGACTCGAGTCTGCGTGCGAACCAAAAGACATGACCGGCCCATCAACCGCTGCTTTTCGACTTTCCCAACACCTCCGTCATCTCTCATCTACAGCGACCATGGCAGCCCGTACGTCGTTCCCCATCCAGCTCGATTTTTTTCTTGATTCTGCTTGATAGAATACGCCCCTCGTCTGATTGGTGCACCCAACACCCTCGGTGCGCCATCTCGTCGTGAATCCACCCGGTCACTGATCATCTTGTCGGATATCAGATCACAGAGTGTACATCGAGCGAAACGGCCAAGTCGTTTCCTCTTTCCACGACATCCCGCTTTTTGCAGACAGGAACAATGGCATCCTCAACATGATCGTCGAGGTCCCCCGCTGGACCAATGCCAAGATGGAAATCTCCAAGGAGGAGGCCTTCAACCCCATCAAACAGGACGTGAAAAAGGGTCGCTTGCGTTTCGTCCGCAACTGCTTCCCTCACCATGGTTACATCTGGAACTACGGTGCTTTCCCTCAGGTGTCCCTACTGCCATGTCAACCACACTATTGCCGCTGATCGTTGATCTCTGACAGACCTGGGAGGACCCAAACAACACTCATGCAGAGACCAAGGCCAAGGGTGACAACGACCCACTCGACGTCTGCGAGATCGGCGAGCAGGTCGGTTACACCGGCCAGGTCAAGCAGGTCAAGGTCCTCGGTATCATGGCCTTGCTCGATGAAGGCGAGACAGACTGGAAGGTCATCGTCGTCGACATTCATGACCCTCTCGCTCCAAAGCTCAACGACATCGAAGACGTCGAGCGTCACCTTCCCGGCTTGATCAGGGCTACCAATGAGTGGTTCAGGTAACATTTCATTTTTCACCCCACGTCAGGAGAGCGTCTGCTAACGAATAAATGCAGGATCTACAAGATTCCCGATGGTAAGGGCGAGAACGCCTTTGCTTTCTCCGGCGAAGCCAAGAACAAAAAATATGCAACGGAGATCATCCACGAAACTCACGAGGCATGGCGCCGCCTCGTCGTTGGCGATACTCCTGCCAAGACCGCTTCCTATGACCTCTCGATGTACGTTTGCACCAGCATAGTCGTGGCCCAGATGTGGACTCACTCCAAACTCTCCCAGTCGTAATCTCACGGTACCAGGCCCTGGTTTCACTGAGACTCATGACTCTGTCTATACAAGCATCCCTCCCGACTCGAGGCAGCCCCCTGCTCCCATTGACCCTTCAAGTGAGTGTGATACCTGCTATGGTGACACACTCTTAACGACATTTCAGTCTCCAAGTGGTTCTATATCTCATCTGTTCAGGTCTAGAATCACTCCGAAGCATTGTAGACACTGCTAGAAGTCATTGTCATCTCCTCGCAATTCCGTTTGAAAAGAGAGATGTGAACGCAATGTGTAACGTGGATATTGAACTAGAGCTACAAGTGCACAAATTAGCAAGGATCGAGCATTGCTCCGAAGACACTTCAGTGCCTTGGCTTTTCTAGTCCTTCCTGCAACGATGGATATCGACAATAACGGTCCGAGATGGATGTCACTGTCCAAGTGCCTGTCAGACACTCGTCAGTATCCTCAAATTCCATGTGTTCACTGAAGTATACCTTCGAGTGCTGAAAAGATGGAATATTCGTGCGTCATAACGCCTGAGACTGTATGGGTCTCGAGGACCTTTCCAGGCTTACCCCCCTTCCTGGGGCTAGGCTCTGCACGTTGATACGTGAACGTGAAGGGGGGATCGCCAATGAGTGTGAACACAATCTCGGCTTGATCACCTGCGAACAAGAATGAAGATCTGTTGATGCGTAGGTTGGCAATAGCCATACCTTCATGTATGTCTTGGTATATGCGCTTCCCGTGACCTACTTGGGCCGATGGTAACGGATGGATGTTCATGCGCAGGTTGGTAATAGCGGCTTTACACATCTTCTGCTGGTGAGCAACAGAGCTAACAATGAACTCGCCGCTTTGCTGCTGAATGATCGACCATGGCGACGTTTTCGCCTCCTGTGTGTAGGACTTGCCATTGACACGGTATCTATAGGGTTGTAAGCGATGTGAATGAATATCATATGTGTACCTGCTCACCCAATTGCCCAGGGCGGTGTCCCCTCCAGCTGAAACTGGGTTACATCGCCCACACAGAAATCCGTCTTCTTTTCCAAGGGGATGACAGCAGCCGTTTCAGCAACATCGATCCAGATCGAACGCCGCAAAGGGTCGAGTTCTGCCTGCTCGCACCGTGAAGAATCGTGTACGGTTTCGATCACTACTTGGTAGGGTCCAATGGATGTGAAGTAGTATGATGGTATATCCAATTTCCAGACCTTGTCGCGGACTTCCACGGTTTCGTGTCGTACCTTGCTAGCAGCAAGGTTTCTAATCGATAGATGAAGTTGGAATGGAGGTGTACCCTCTAGTAGGATCGTACCGTCGGGCGACGTTGGATCCCGAGGACTGAGGGTGTCACTGAGGCAAAAGGACATCCGATTATCGTTCTTGAATTTTGCAGAGGGTTTAGGATGGACTTCTTGTTCAAAGACCAGTCGCTCCGAGCGTGGAATCACAACACTTTTGTATTTGTGAAGCGGGTATGCGGCGTCTCCAACTTGCTTCACTTCATAGTATTTGCGCCCGGAACTAGACGTATGAAGTTGGAAACGTGTTCGCGGCTGAATACTGCTGAAGGTCGGCTGGTCCAAAACGATCGTACCAACCCCCGATTCGTCCTTCATTGCAATGTTGTACATGATCTGGAAAGGAGGGCGACCTGGGGAAATAATGAAGGCTTAATCGTGTGTAAACGTTTCTCTGCATACCTTTCAGGTTGAGTTCAACATGATCATCGTGACCTTGGCAAATTGGTGGAAGTATATGGGAACGATTATATGTTTCAAACGTCGACGGCGTCCGTGGGTCCAGTCCTGCAGATGGACGAGGAACCCAATCCACATAATATTTGCCTTCTTCGGCGATGACAAGGCCTGGGCATTGCGAGTCCGATACCTGGCAGAATGATTCAGAGCTAGTGCTTGACAATGGGGAGTCTACCTACCTCGAGAAGCTCGTACGAGCCCTTGTTTTTAACACGAATATAGTCGTTGGGAGAACGGAAATTGACTGTCTGTATAGACTCAGGTTCTTCGGTGCGACGATAGTTGATGGTCCATGGCTGTGTTGACAACATCATTGTCAAGTATACAAACTTTGTCAAGGCAAAACATACCCCATCGCCTGTAAGTCGCAAAGGCAACTCAGTTTCGTCGTCCTCCAGGATCGTAACCTCTCTAATACCGTTCTTTATGTAGAATTTGGCTGTGGGCTAAACAAACAAAGTAAAGACAATCATGCTGCTTAAGAGCCAATAACATACCTTTATCCTGCGGACATTCACCGAAATGCCAGGCACAGAGATGGAACGTTTACATCCATAAGCATCTTCGACACTCACTTCAAGGGCTGTGAGTGAAAGAAACTAGTTACAAGACCGACCGAGGCTTACCTAGATCGACTTCGAAGATTCCACCTTCCTTATCTATTTTAGATGGGATAGGTACTTGGATGTATGCAGGCGACGACTTTATATCGCGAATCTCCAGACGGTCCGTAGTGCGAGGGCCAACGACATCCAGTTCCAAGTTCCATGGCGCTGTTCCCTGGGACAATATTAATACAACTGACACCGCGAAAATCACCTAATGACCTACTCGAAGGTCTACTTCAATGTCAACCACACTTCCAGAACAACTATTTACTGTGCGCTTAGAACGCCCGTTACCAGCCGTTAGAGCGAAGTCAGCGGCCGCAAGGGGGTGTACGACCTGGTCGATGCTTGGACCCTTGAGCTCCACTTTCTTATAGTTTGCATCGCTCAGGTGCAGGAATGTATAGAAGTAGTGACCACTATGTTCGGGTTGCAATGTAAGTTCACCACGCGAGCTCGTGAAGATTTTGAAGAGGTCGTGTGGATCTTCCTTATCTTGCTGTGTGCGGTAGTACACCTGGAAGGGAGGGGTCCCGTGGAATATGAGTGAAGCTGAAACCCCAGTGTCACCGGAACTGCGGGCATTAATTTAGTGTCATAAGAGATAGACGAAACACTAACCATTCATGAATTCGTTTCCATTCAATTTCGGCAGTTGGCATGGATTTTTCTACGACCTTACATGTCTCTGGGGAGAGAACATCACCTTCGCACCACTGTAAAATTTTGAGTATGTGTGTCCGTTGTTCAGAGATCAGGTACATACCTTGCCTCTAATTCCGAGGATTGTATACTCTCCTGCAGCACTGGCGCTTAAACTGAGCGAGGATTGCCGGGTTTGAAGGCTGTCGTGCAATGGTTTGGCAGATTTGCTACGAGTTTTGCCATCCTCTGATGGGTCAAATTTGACGTCGACATTCCACGGAGCATCCAGCGGATCAGAGTCAGTCACCTGGAGAGACAAGAGCGAGTCTGAACCAATAAGCAGAGAGACTGGTTTTTCTGGGCCACAGTTTCGGAAAGAAACACTGGGGCGTCGAAGAATGGTCAGTGACCGCACGATCTTCGAATTCAACGCCACTTCGCGATGGAGGGCTTCATTGGTAATGCCTTGATCCAGTGGGACAACGTTGCCCACACCGTCGACGATACTCTCCAAAACAAAAGTGACTCTCCCTAAGGACTCTACTGAAAACGAGAGGGGAACTTTAAGCATTTGAGGCGTTCTTGAAAATGTTCTTGGAATGCTACGTGAGTCTGTGTGCGGACGGGATGCAAGACTGCTGTCTTCTATGCCCTCGACGAGGAAGTTCTCCTTTTTCCCGTTGGAATACTTTGACCAGCGGAGGCTGAGAGGCGGTACCCCGCGGATATCGATGGTCAAGTCGATACCGGAGGTATCCCCTTGACAGCGAACCGCTTGGGCGGGCTGGGCAATAGAATCGTCCGTATAGTATGCGGTAGGACATGGGACAATCGTGACCTCGAGAGGATGAGCAAGTCGAGCAGCCACACCGGAACTATCAAGCACTCGCTCTAGTCGAATAGTACCCGGTTTGTTTACGCGTATATGAGCTAGCGACTGAGTTTTTTGCAGCTGAGAATCAGAGGATGGCACTTCGTCTTCGTCATCTTCATACTCGTCATCAGTGGACTGAGCGCGAACCGACTGAAGGCCCTCAACCCGAGCTTGTTCGATTGCTTTGAGGTCTTTTCCGCTGAGTTCAACATGCTCCACGCGACCAGTGCCAGGCTGGCCCTCGATGTAAGTCAAGGGCGTGAAAGAGTACCGAACATTTGCCGGAGTGGTGTTGTTGACGATGATAGGAATGAGCACGGAGTGTGACGGAGGCGACAAGCAGAAGGCGAGCGCGTCTGGGTTAAGGTGTGCGGTGCTGATGGGTGACATGCGGACTGTGTGTTGGCCAAGCAGGTGCTGGTCTCCACGGGGAGCGCCTGATAAAAGGGAGAAGAGGCCGGAGGGAGAAAGTATATCGGTGATGTGGAACGGTTCGGGAGTTGCGGGCAGGTGGGGACGTTCTGCAAAACAGGTGAGCGCACTCTGGGGAAAAGTGAAAGGGAGGTCCTTTGGATCCCTTGATATCCACCTGATGTAGGCACGCCTGAGCCAAGACGCAAATTGATGCCACCAAACAACAAGCCATCGAGGAACCAAAGGGAGAGGATTTGGAGAGCGACGATGGCCTTGCTGTAGGTGAGGCGTGGTATTCGAAGCTGAGAGAGAAGCGCGACATATGCAAAGTCGAGACAAAACCACTTTCTGCCATAACCATAAGCCGGATCGCCCGACGCAAGCAGACGTTGGACAATGTCGAATGCCTTGATAGCCTTGCAGAGGGATGAATGGCCAGGCAGGGAGGTGTAGAATGGACTGACCTGCAATATACAACCGAGACTGAGATAATAGAGACGCTGAGAGGGCACGTCGACGAAACGCTCTGGTATGCGCGGACGCGACGGCATGAGGAGGAGAAAGAGAAAGCCACGTGACGCCATGCAAGTACACCCGACTGGGCTGGTATCGAGCCGATCGCGACTTGGACATGAACAACATCCCGCCGCTCCCCCCCATCGAGGGCGATCTCCTCCTCGATGTCTTCACGCGCCAGTCTCACAGAAACAGCTCATCTCCGCCAGACAACACAGAGCACGGCGGTGCAGAGCGTCTTGCTGAGCTTGGCCACACCGTGCTCAGTATGACCATCATGTACATCCTGTTTCAGCGCACGCCTTTCCTCTCCGCCGCAGATCTCTCCGTATGTTGTAGATCCGAGCAGCACCCTGCGCACTTCATCTCCTCATTCCCCTGCCGCAGGAAAAGCACAAAGAATTGATGGACGACGATCAAATCAAACATTGGCTCGCCTGTTACAATTTGAAGTCCAGAGTGAGAGGCCTCGACGACCGATCCAGACTCGACGACCAGACCGTAAGGTATTGCCGTTGGTTGCCTGTCAACTCATTCATTTTCAGTAGGAAGAACGACTCCTCTTTAGCTCCTATGTGGGAGCAGTATACGTACAGAGAGGGCTTCCTCCTCTCTTCAGCTGGATCAGTCGTCTGGTGAACCCTGAATCAGAACCACTTGTGGCCCCTGGAAGCAACACCGCAGTCGTCCCCCCTCCTCCTCCTCCTTACACCTCAACCACTACGCCAACACCAAACTCAGCTGCTCCACCCACACCCGCTCCGATACCACAAGTCAATACATTGGCCTTGTTCAACCAGACATGTAGCCAGCGTGGCCTTGCCATCAACTGGGAGAGTGAGTCCGACGGCCCTGCCCATCAGCCCCGCTGGGCAGTCAAGTGTTTTGGTAAACATCTACCTTACTCTCCCTTGGCCATGACTCACGCACCCGTAGTCAACAACCAACTCAGAGGCAGTGGTACGGGCAGGAACCAGAAGGTGGCAAAAGAAGAAGCAGCTCGTCAGGCACTTCAGGCATTAGGTTGGGGAAGTAAGTGCCTTCCACCCCAGTGGACCCCGCCCTGGTATTCACGATTGAAGCTTTTCAATAGATCAGCCCTCTATCAAGTGGTAAACGTACCGTAGCGTTGACAATCCTATCGTGGGATGTACTTGTGCAACTGTAGTGATATTAACGCAGCCTTCCTCACACGACGATATCATGTACTAGCAACACTCTGATTATTCGCGTCTTGACTATAAGCTCGAGTAGGAGCCATGTGAACTTGAACTCCAAAGCTCGAAGCTCTACATCAACCAAAAGAATACATATGCCGCCGTCAGGCCTAGAAGAACCTTGAGAGGTGGATCCATCTTGGACCAAACTGACGATGCAGTGGCCGTGAGGTCGCTCGTTGCCAGGGGTGGTGATTCTCCAAGGGTGTGGCCTTGGCCAGAAAAGGCACCAGTGGACGACGAGCCCGAGAATCGTTTCACAGCATTTTGCAGACCGCTGAGAGTTGAGCGTTCAGCGCTCGAAGCGCGAGGTGAGCGTGAGCACGTACTTCTTGTCAGCGCCGCGAATCGTGTGGATCTGTTTGGAACCTTGCAGGAAAATGAATGTTGGCCTGAGAGCCACAGGATAGAGGTCCCGGTCAGATCTGTAGTGTGTGGGCAATGGGGAACTACCCACATCGCCGAAACCTTGTACGCAGCCCCCACGTCTTTCGCAGCGTCGACATCACATTTGACGAAGTTCACATTAGGATATTGCTTTGCCAGCGCCTCGAATGTTGGTGCAATGGCATGACATGGGCCACACCTTGTCGACAGCTATTAGAGGTGTCAACCGTCCGAGATGGGCAAGAGGAATTACCAGGTCGCATGGAAGTCAATGACCTGTGCAAAGAGTTAACCACAGTCCCCGCGCGAGAGTAGATTATTACTTGCAGTCAACTTATTCGCGTCTGACAAGATGCCATTAAGCTGGGACGTTGAGTTGACATGGGTAACGGACATGTTGGACCAAGCATGGAGGGATATGCGCCTGTGGACGCCAGTTGTAACGATTACATAATGAACACCTGATCTGTTACAAGAACCAAAAGAGGATGCAAATCCAGATAGTGTGATACAAAGTGTACATCATAGAAATGGTCAGAATAGTGACGGGTTGAGAAAGCCCAGACCTTTCAATGCGACAATTCCGCCGAGAGATCGAGGTTCGTTGTCTAAACAGGTCAAGCTACTTTCTCCTGCAGACGATGCTCTTCGTCGACGGGTACGTGGTGTTTGGTTCATACCCAAGGCTGTTCCCCTTCTAACTGCGGTATCCAGTGGAGACTGCCTAAGCGAATGATGTCCATTTCGAGCGGGTGCATCAGAGTGAGATCTAGCATGTGTAGCAGTATCCCTGCCCGTCGAAAGATGCCATGAGCCTTGTGGTAGGACGCTGTGACTCGATACGTGTATGGGCGGCTCCAGCTTCTGAGATCCTAGTTTTGGTATCAGATTCTTCTTCATGATATGCATCAGTCCGGTCTTCTTCCCTTGGAATGGGTGAAATAGGTACGGGGAACAAGAAAACGTCAAGGGCGTCAAGGTTTTCTCCCCGGGGGGAGTCTTCCCAGTTCCATCCACCTTGCGATCGCTGACGAGGTAATCGAATTTCCAGCACAGTCTCACGTTCTGGAGGCGGGGCCCATGTGGATCGTCGTTCAGTATCGACCCTATGAATGTTTCTGTTCCAAGTACAGTGTATACACCATTAGTTTTGACACTCAAGGTTGCTTGTCTGGAAATATAGTCGCGAGACTCGTCGCCTGCTATTGACACCGTTCTGAGTGTTGGTGGGCCGTCCAGCGTTGCATAGTGAAATGCAAATTTTTCCCGCTTTGTTGGCATGAATTCAGCAACCCCTGCAGCGACCTCGGGCCCGGCGTTCTCAACAGACTGGTAAGGATGCAATGAACGGGTCCGTGGCGAGTAACCCATTAGTTGCATGCACGACCGAATTGCTCGGAATCCCTCTTGGTCAATCCACAGCTCGATTATCAAGTGCTTTAGCCACGGCAGTTCCTCTGGGAGTGCTACGTGCTTCATAAACGGACGCACCATACCAGATGCATAGTTATTAGCCGTGCACGAATAAGCGGATACTGTAGGTGCGGTGTCTGTTGCCTGCCAACCAGGGTGCGGTTCATGTTTTTGGGGAGAGAGGGGCATGTTGCACACAAGATTTGCATCAACCTCATTGAGTTGCAGTCGGGGGGACCTCGGACGACCGGGGAAGCGAACAGCTCTGGCTCTTTCGAGGGGACGACGGTGGCGTTGCCGACTAATTGGGGAGGATGGAGGTGTGATCACCTCCGCCGACGGTGATGGCGAAGGAGATGCGAAAGGGCGTGTTGGTAACGTGGAGTAGGTGTGGAACGTGGCAGCCATCAGCAGTGGATCACCATCAAGGTCCTCTCTGGGTGCTACGGGTCCCATGGTAATCGGACAGGAAGCCTGCGAATCCTGTATCCGTGCAAAAATATCAATAATATCCTGTTTGCCAAACACTGGCGTCGAGTAATGGCCTTGTAAGCCTGAGCGTTCGATGTCTCCCCCGATGGTACCATGGTGTGCAGGGTATAGTACGTCTTTCAGTTCGCTAGAAACGGTTCCAGCAAAGTAGGGGTCGCTCGGAGGTTCGGCGTGGCGAGCGTTCAGAAGGTTCAGCGCGACGTGCATGTCATCTGATTTCTTCGAGTTGCATACCCAATTCTCGGGCATGCAGACCTGGTTCCCCGTGTTCCTTCTAGTGTCAAGCTTATCGAGGAGGTTCAGTCCCTCGGGAACACCGCACAGTCCTGGCAGTTCCTCCGGGGAATCGCAGCCATGTGTCCTCGCCTCCAAAAGTATCGGTATCTCGCCTGAGGTGGAAGAAATCAACAAGTCATCAACCTTCAAGATGGGGGATGGGGGAAGCAGGGTAGAAGATAGTGCGCGTAGGTCAGACGAGGTACGGGTCAGCCTTGTGCGGACGGTGAAGGCCATGATGACCGTTAACGTTCATTCCACACCGATGCCTCGTGCTCACAATGTTGGCATGAACGGTATTCTACGAATCCATGAAGCCGACCGTTAGCATGTAGTATGTCAGCTTCTATGTAATCTAACTGGACAGTCGTGTCGTGCCTTTATGGTACTATTTCCCCCCATGTGCAAGGGCGATAAAATCGCGCTCCTTCATGTTCACCCTGTCTCTATTTTTGAGTAAGCAGTACTCCCCATGTTCATTTTTACTCTGCCACCAACTCCCAGGGACCCATAATGTTCTGGTCATTAGCGACGAGTGTGATGCGTCAAGAAAAGGTAGACATGCGACACGCTCCCATGTTTCGTTGTCGACGGCATATCGAAGTTCATGTTTAGATGAAGTTGAGTGCTGAGGAAAGTCAAGATCTACAAGGTAGTCGCATGTTTCCGCGGAAACCTGCAGAGATATTGGTCAAAGGAGGACAGGTGCAAAGAGCAAGACTGCGTACATAATACTCAGGAATCTCTTTGTTGAGGTCGTTTAAGCCAGCTGGGGTGTTCCTAGAACCCTTCCTATCCCACCACGGTTCACTTGCTATGTCACCCGACCTGAAATGAGCGGGAAGCGATCCTTCAAAGTCACTTTTCACGAAGTCGACGGATACAGCGCTGGGCACTAAATAGTGTCCTGGGAATCGATGCCACTCTTTTCCAAGACAGAGCTTCAGATCAAAGTGCTTGAGAATAGTAAGGTCGACGCTTGGTCTGTCACTTTCCTCTACACCAGCGGGCAGAGGTGGCAAGAGGCCTGTATCATTGAGGAGACGAGGAAGTTCAAAAGTCTCGAGATAATGGAAGACAGATAGCGGTGCATGATAGTAATGCCACAAGGCAAGGATACGGGAGATGGACAGTAGTCCCGAGACCAAGATAATAGAAAGAGTTGTCGCACTGAAAACAATTGACTTCGAGGCCTGTCGTTTGGTGCGGCGATAAGTGGGAACAAACTGATAAAGAATTGTCCTACCTTGTATTGAGATTTGGTCACACGGATGTATATCACTTCTAGCCATCCGCGTAGCAAATAGATTGTAACGGCCGCGTTGAAACATATGAGTGGATATGCTGGGAACATGAATCGCTCCTCTTTATGCGCCTGAGCTGTCAGTATCGCAGCCCATAGGTACAGCGGAGCAAGCCTGAACGCGAGAATCGTGAACGGTGAGCTTTCATGTGGTCCTGGATTCATGAACCCGAGACGTTTGCGGTCGATACGATATGTGACCGCAAGCGAAGGTAGCGACGCGAACGCAAGAACCAAAAGGATATTGAAGTTAAGGAGGAGATTCAGGATGTAAAAGTACCAAGGTGATGTCCCGTACAAGTCAGGGCCTCGTTCGGAACCGCCAAAAATGTTGTACTGAATGATGTTCCATGGGACAATAACCCACTTCCCATATGCAACGCTGTCGATACAAATCACGGGGACCTGATGGAGAATACAACATTGACAACGATTCCTATACGTGAGCTGAAACACCTACGAAGATGAGAGCAGACACAAGACCAGCCAGGATAAGATGCCACCAACGTGCAAGCATCCAGTTAACATGTGAGGCAGGGTCTATTTTGTCGCCGCTGAGCACGAAGAGTTCCTCAAACACGAAGGGCAGGGAGAGAGAAAGTGCGAATGGCCAGCCCACAATAGCTCCGGTAGCAAACAACATGGTGGCCCAGAGCGTCCTTCTTGTGTTCTTGACAGTGGAAGGCTCGAATGCAAACGCAAACGCAAGTGTGGTAGCATACATGGCAAAGGAGGACGGTAATAAGGCTGTAGTGCTTTGAGAAGCGAGGCGAGATGATGGGATGGATGATAAATACCGGTTGCAGCGTTCCACATGCCTGCGTTGAAAAGCAGGATGAAGAGCAGATAACGACCGACTCTGTCGTTGATCCTCTCGACAACAGTGCGGAAGAATTTAGCTTCACAGATTGTGGACAGGACGGCAAGGAATATTCGCACAGCAAAGAACGCTGGTCGCTGTACGACGGTGTCAGTTTCAGACCGGCATTGAAACTTGGCAGCATTACTTTTCCAGGCGCAAATACAGAGGAAAGTCGGGCTGCCGGCATGTGGAACAAAACATAGGCCCAGCTTCGTATCGCAAAAGCAGGAGTGACTTCCCACGTCTGAAATCCATGACCAAATTGCAAGAAATGGAGAGGCTCCCAGAAGTTGAAGACTGTCGAATTGAGTGGGTGGTCTGAACGTCTGGATGAAAGCTAACCTTCATCGCAATCTTGTATGTTGGAGTACATAGCGCCTGCTACACGGACGAAGAGCAGAATGCGGACGGCGGTCTGAAAGTCTGGGACCCATGGTTTCCGAGCGGCCCTAGAGAGTGTTAGAGAAGCGAAACCGGGCATTGAAGTGCGTACCTGCGAAGCTGGTCTTGCAAGATGCCAGTATGTCTGGTGGGCTGCAAAGAACTGGGCTTTGGAGGCCCCGGGCGTCTAAGCCGCAGAGTTTGTACACCGGAGGCCATGGACAGAGAAGGGACAGTCCAGATTGGGAATGAGGACGGGTCACGTGACGTACAGTGGATCGAAGAGGAACCATCGATGTTTAGATATCCAGGAGAACATCGACTGACGAGTTGGCGTGGACGTACACACGCGCGTGCTGTGGAGCTGATGAACCTGGGGAGTGGGAGTGGGGAGGGGAATGGGGAATGGGAATGGGATGGCCGGTTGGGACAAAGTGATTCGCCGCTGGTAAGACCAGATCGGGGGAGTCGCCGTGGCTGGTCCGGCCAGTCGACAGGCATCCGCTTCTCGAGAAGCCGTCCCCTCCTTATTTCTTTCCTCTCTCCCCCATCCATCCCCGCTAACATCCTCCTCAGCACAATGGGGGACACAATCGAAACCGCCCAGCATTTTATTTACGTGCAAGTGTTCGCCACCTCTCTCCCCGTGCACCCCTCACTCCATTTCTAGCACCCAGGTTTATTTTTGCTGTGAGTCGACCGACCGCTATCCCCCAACCAAACAACTGATCCTCTCAATGACCGCCCAGGCATGTGTAAGTCCCTATTCCCCGCATACATACACGTCGACCCAGCCTCGCATCGACGGAACACAGATGCCGTCGTCGTGTGGGACTGGTTGATTAGCCTTCCCAGAGAATGGCGCTTCGTACGTGACCTGCACCCCCCCCCTTGTAGCCCACTTACTCGACTTTCAGATCTGGAAGACCACCTGGACTCCAGTCAAAGTCGCGTACCTCTTTTGTCGGTGGGTAAAAATTGCACACCGTCCATCTCGCCAAGTTGACATCCCCAATAAGCTACTGGGTTATTGCAGTCGTACCTTATCTTTTGTATGCTTTCGTCACAAACCACACCCAAGAGGTCTGCGAAAAAATTTACAAGGTAGATAGTCACCATCATCCTCATGCTCACTTACCTATATCGATTCTCGTAGATCCCAGTCGCATTGGCGATGTGGAACCAAGTTGGGTCAGAATGTCAGTCTTTGTTCCTCCTCACGATCCACATTCTGATCCAAGCACTGATATTTAGCCGTTCTGCTTATTCGTACATACGCTTTTTTCAACCAAAATACGTACCTTCTCTTGGCACTCGTCTGTGCCCTGGCTGGTGTGGTTGCATACCAGCTCTACGTGGATGCGTCGCAGATGATACGTCAGTGAAGTCGAAACACATGTCTGTTCCAAGTTTACTCACCTTTAATTAGTGCTAGCCTTCGTGACTCCGCCGTATGTGAGTGAATGACCGAAATCAGTCTCGCTTTCCCATCACAACTTCCGAGCCAGGGCCCCTGTTTTCCGGCGTCGAAGCCACATTCCGCGCACCTACTTGGTAAAGGTTAGATTACATTGTATGGATAACCGCTAAGCATGCTTTACACAGGATTTTTTGTGCGTCTCATCTAGAGTGTTGACATTCGCATACTTAAACATTGAAAGATCGCGCCGCTCTTGTTCGATACCCTCGTCACAGCCATGACGGTTTGGAAGGCTTTCTACATCCGTATCAGGAATGGAGGAGCAAACAGTAAGCTCATTCAGACGTTTCTTCGCGAGGGTAAATGCCAGCTATATGCACGTGTTGTCGCACCTAGTAATGTTTCCGGTTAGGTGTCTTTTATTACATCCTGATCTCTGTTGCAAACTTGGTGAGTCGGACCGGGCAATAGTTGATCTAGGATGGCTCACCAACTACGACAGATCAATGGCATCTTCTACCTTCAGTAAGGTTCACCCCGCACCCTGATACAACCATGTTCACCCGCATGGCCTATCTAGACCGCGTCAAGTTATATCTGCGCTGAACATCCCCCTTAGCGTCATGATGGCACCATTGCTTGCCTGTCGTCTCGTGAGCTTGTTGATGCTGGAACTTTGGCACTGTGTTGACCGCGTTCCAGATTCTGGACCTGAGGGAGCGTGGAGCGGAGACAGACTCCCACTCGGAGGGGACAGGTGTTGGCGCGTTCGCAACCAAATCTGGGGTGACGACTTCTTCCAATGGGCCTCCCCATGTGAAGCGTGGGGGGGTCGGGATACGTCACCGCGGCCCCGGATCTGCGGTCGCCTCGAATATAATGCTGAGCACCATTGGGAGCATTCAACCTGATCTCGAGGCGGCGGACGTCGAATTGGATGAAATGCATTTTGAATCTGGCATGGGGTTCGCTTGCGACAGTTCTCGGACGTTCGGTTCACTTGACCACGCAAGCCCAGCCCCGGCATACAATTCGATTGAGGTGGGAGCTCCCGCAGGACGGCGCAGCGTGAGTGAAGGGGGTGAAATTGGGGTTATGTCTGGCATCCGCGTGAATGTCGAGAAGACGATGTCGACGATGTGATGTCGAGGGTAATTTTTCCATCTCGGAGCAGAGCTGTCTTCTCCGTTTGCGTGGTGCACTGGCTTTCACGTTTTCTAGAATACGATGTGTCATGACGGCTGGAAGGGACGAGCAGTGCTCGTCTGATTACCTTGTGTGTCCATTAGAATAGTAGCGAAACGCGCGCTGGAGGTTTTATGTCACGCCGTGCATTTGATGGGTGATGGCAGTTGATCGGAATGAGCCGACATCGCAGAGACGATCCCCGCCATGGCCGATCCCGCTCGCGACCCTCCACGCCCGCCAGACCCCGAACCGGCGCGCTCAAGAACCGCGTTCGATGAGAGCATGCTTACAAAGACGTCGGGCTGACTCAGCGCTGCAGCTACGCAGCACACGCACGCTCACCGACACAACCATGCTGCTCGCCTTCCCGCATGAGGTCCTGCTCCACATCCGTATGTCCCATCTCGCCGACAACGCCATCCGTCGCTGACTTGCCTCCCAGTCTCATTTCTGGACATACCCGACCTTGCCGCGCTCTCGCGTGTTTCCAAGGCTTTGGCCCCGCTGACAGCCGATCCAGTCCTCCACCGCACACGCTTGCGAGTGGTTGCTCCCTCGCGTGTTCAACACTCCCTCTTTGGTAGAAGCCCAGGGGGTATCCTCCTCCGACCGACCATCTCGGAACTCGTGCACCGCGGTGTCATGCGCGGACTCCAGATCGAACGGAGACTCCGCACAGGCGCATATATCTACTCTCCGCATGCAAGTGCCGCGAGACATCCTCCGCCATCCACCCGTCATGCTCACGTTTCATCACAGGCTGCTAAGCAGTATGAAAACACCATGCGCATCCAGCACACACACACCAAGGTTCTACTCTCTTCTTATTTCCGCACCCGGCTGTCCCCATCCACCGCGCTCAAGTCTCTCCATTGCTCTCACGTCTTGCCAGACGTCGAGTCTTCAGTGCTCTCCGTCTCCCGCTCCCTCTTGCCGGTCGTGCACAAGTTGAAATGGAGCATTCAGAAGGACAACATGTCCAGGGTCATCCGGACGCATACTTTTGGTGCAATGAGTGAACCGTCCGATCCCCATCCGTTTAATGGGGGCTTTGGCATGTGGGCTGAACTAAAGGGTACAACTATCTTTGGAGACTCGGAAAGGGTCAGACTCGCTCTGTGCCCGGACGTGAGAAAGATGATCAAGTTCTACGAAGAGATGACATAGTGTAATATGATTTGCAGCCGTGTTGTTTGTATTTCCGTGTGTATACCTATCGTAATCGAATCTCACCGCCAACCTACACAAATGGCTGATACAATTCACGAGCAGCCGTCCAAGTTAACCATCGAAGTATGCGTAGATTCAGTCGAATCAGCCATAGCGTTGGTGCTCGACACAAGCACAAGTTCATCATCTCATTCTCTCCACAGTGCCGTTCGCGGAGGCGCAGACCGCATCGAATTGTGTGGTAATCTGGGCTATGGCGGGGGAACCACACCGAGCATCGGCTTACTCCAGTCCGTAAAGAAGGCCGTTCCAAACGTCCCCATAATTGTACGAACGTTGTGACTTCCATTACCAGCGGTGATAACCACCACCACAAGGTGATGGTCAGGCCCCGTGCAGGAGACTTTGTATACAGCCAAGGAGAACTGGACGTCATGCTTCAAGATATTTCTGTCTTCAAAGAACATAGTGTGCAGGGTGTCGTTTTTGGCGCACTGACCGGAGCCGGGGATATCGATGAAAGCAAGGTCAGAGAGTGAGTACCAACACCTCTTCGCAACACGAACATTGACATCAAAACAGACTGGTTTCAGCAGCAGTACCCCTGGAAGGTGGGTCACCTTGCTACGTTACCTCCCGGGACCATCTTTGGAATGAATCCAGTTTGTTTCCATCGCGCATTTGACATGGTCAATGACCTCACAAAAGGTGCGTCTTAATCTTCTAAAGGCAGACACTTGATCGACCCTCTCACCCGTCACAGCATGGAAAACGTTGTCCAATATCACTGGAATCACGAGGGTATTGACAAGGTGACTTCATTCATGAAAACAATACAGCTTCCCCAGGAATTGAATCCGTTTCACCCCAAGTGGCCAATGTAGATACGCAAGCTCCCCCGAAGCCCTCGAAGCCCTGGCATGGATGCTCGATTCTGCCACCGCATCTATGACGGTTCTCCCTGGTTCCGGGATCAACATCTCGACGATTCCGGTAGTGTGCAAAATTCTTCTCCCGCACGGACTCAAGGAAATTCACCTGAGCGGCGGTAAGTGGGTAGATGGCCATTCTGCATACAGACCTGACAGGATGGGGATGGGAGACTGGAGCATTTGGAGAACTGACGAAGAAGCTATCAGAAAAGTGAGAAACTTTGTGGACGGATTCTGTGCGACGGAGACCGGTGTTGGATGAAACGGTCGAATCTTACTTCGCTTGTACTGTTACCCTCGAACCGACAGGGAGTAGAACGATGATTTGCTCTTGACCTATTACACGGTTGATATGACCAGGTCACGTGACCCGCATCCATGTTAATCGACAGGGCGTGGCTGGAGCACTCTTAAAGATAATGGGCATTTTGCCGTCGCCTTCTTCAACGCCAGGATATTTCACCTGAGAGTACAGGGACAAGAGGGTACTTCTCAAATGACGATGAAGCGAGAGTTGGGGTTTCTGGCCGGAGAAGTTGACCTGGATAGCCCACGGATGAAGCGACGCAAAGAGCTCCCGCCCCCCCAAGAGGCGATCCCAACAGGACAACCATCCATGACAGCAAATGGCAGCGACGGCGATGCAATTCATCAAGATACGGATGGGAGCAACGTCGACGCAGGCGTGTTGAAGGACCAAGCAACCAAGTTGTGGCAGGCGGTCAAGGATGCAGTCAACAAAGAGTGCGTTACAAACCATGCTGGAGCGCCGCGTTGTCCTTTTGTTCTTTCCTGACAGTTCTACATATGGCTGATAAACACATTTCAGAGGCAACATATGCTCTCCAGCTTTTATGCGACTACCTTTCAAACGACATTATCCTGACTACTACAGCGTCATTACAAATCCCATTTGCCTAGACGATATCAAGAAAAAAATCGATGAAGACAAGTATTCATCCCTCGACGATGTTCGCCAAGACTTTGAATTGTGTTTCACCAACGCCAAACGATACAACATGAAGGATAGTCCAATCTGGCTGGATGCCAAGTTCTTGCTTGTCAGTACTCTGCGACGCTTGCCTGCTTCTCACTACTTACTTGTCCTACAGAAACTTTCCAACAAGGAGTACTCCAAATTAACAGGCAAGAAAGTGAAGAAAACTAGTGACTATGACGAAAACGGTGAGGAGAAAGCGGAGGGTGAGGGTGACGACGACAAGAAGAAAAACAAGCCACCGAATATGAACCGGCTTCTCAAATCAAGGCTCCAAAAGCTTGTAGAAAAAACAGACGAGGAGACGTGAGCCATCCATATTCTTCATCTAGTTCCACTTAGTCTGGGGACTTCCAGACACCGCGTCCTCTCTGACGTTTTCATGGAGATGCCATCAAAGAAGGACTATCCGTCATACTACAAACAAATCAAGCGCCCAATGTGTCTCGAGTATATCTTCGTGCGTCTTGATAGTCTCGTACAGAGTGGCACTTACTTTGAATACAGAAACGGTTAAAACGCAAGGAGTACACTACCTCCGAGGAGTTTGCTAACGAGGTCGAACTAGTGTTTTCAAACGCCCTAGAATTCAACCAGGATCATAGCCAAATATGGGAGGATGCTAGCACCCTTCGGGTTGGTCGGGCCTCATCCATGTTCCGTCCAAGACTCACTCTCGTCATAGGATTACTTCCGTCAGCTCATGTCTGATCTACCACCTCCGCATGCCCTCTCGAGGTATGCGAAAACGTCAGGTAAAATTAAGCTAAAGGTCCCTGGCGCGTCGTCCAGTGCAACAACTACTCCACCGCAGCTGTCAGCTGAGCGCTCGGGCACGAAGCCTGCACAGGACAGCGTAGCCAGCCCCTTGACGCTACGGTTACCTGGTTCTGGTACCACCATCAAGTCTCCTGTTCAGATAGCTGAGTCGTTGCCCAAGGCAACATCAAATCCGATCGGCATGCCCGCAGCTGGAGTTTCCGTGTCCCAGCCCCTCGCACCAAAACCCACTCCCACACCGGCCGCCGTTACTGGTCCAACCGAGACTCCGCATGTACCAACGCCTATCCCTGCACTCGCTACTCTACCAGCTGTATCATCATCGAAAGTTAATACACCTTCTCAAGTTGTGGCTCAACAGCAACCTCAATACTCTTCTGCTCCGCAGTATATGCACTATCCCAACGCAACATACCACCCAGTAACCCAGCCCATCGCCGCTGCCAAGTCCTCGGCCTCCACAGCCACATCTGCAGTACCAACTAATCACCTTCGAAACGCACACTCTGCCTCGAGATCTCCTGTACCATCGCTCAGTGGCCATAGACCCCTGAAGGAGGTTTTCGTCACCGTGAAGCCTCGGGGAAGATCTCTTTGTCTGGACCATCGCGATGGCGTCAGGTCATGGGCTATGAAACTTGGCCCCGGCGAGGTATCCCTGTCCATCACAGCAATCAAATTTCTCGGGGACGAGGATCGAGACAGTAGCGATGAAGATGGGGACGCCCATGACCTTGAGGAGGAGGAGGAAGAGTTACTACCAAGGAAGCGTGGTCGTGGCCGTCCACCCAAGAACTCGAAGGTCAAGGTTAAAACAGCCACAGCAAAGAAGACTGATCCCGTAGGAAAAAAGGCTTTGAAGTCGGCCACTCCATCACGAGAGAGCATTCATATTGTGTTGAATGGAAAACCTGTCAGTGAGAAACCCGAGCAGGAAGGAGTCTGGGACATGGAATTGCAGATCGGTAGCAACGTCTTGGAAGTGGGGGAGAAGGATGGTCATGTCTGGAAAGTTTACTTGGAAAGGGTGGCCGCACTTGATTAGATACCTTCGGGTACATCTTCATTCGCTTTCGTCCAGGTATCTAATGGTTTATTACTTAATGGTGTATCCCTTCCTCGTAACTGTTACTCTACCCGACATTATAGTGGTTCCGTTGTCCAATAAATACCATCCTGCTCGCGACGAGACAGCAGCAGGACTCAATTTCCGAGCCCTAGCGGTCTGTCATCATCAGATACCACGATCCTGTCTCTCGTGTCCAATTCATAATCCTCTGTGTCTTCGGGCTGGTATACCTGATATCTTCCCGTCCTCTCGACCTCACCTTGTATATACTCCCTGAGCATAGCCTCTCTATCTATAGGGCCCACTTCATAGCCTTCTGATCCACGCCGTACCCTGACCCCCCGGTATTCTTCTTCGGTATCTGTGTTGCTCTCTGCAGAGTAGGATTGGAGTGGATAGGCCTCCTGTTCGAAATCTGGATGGTAAGGTGGGAGTGCCGATGTGTACGCTCGAGCAGGTAACCGTTCGCCGGTAGGCCGTGGGCGTGCATTGGAGGGGCGAAGGGCAGGGTTGAAGTCACCGTTCTCATAAGTCCACGGGCTATCGGGGAGCTTGAAGGGTTTTTGGCCTTCTAGAGCTGGATCCCTTGGTGGCCACCTCTCAAGATCAATGTCTAAGATGACAAGCAAGGCGGGCGTCAATTTCTTGTACAGCGCAGAGTGGGACTTTCCCGAGGTATCCGGTGCAGTATGAAAATCCAGTCACTCACCGACTCCATTTAGCAGCTGAAACTTCAGACCAGTCCCCGATGGAACTGTGGGATAACACCAAAGGAGTGGATTACTACCGAGGACGGAGATTATGTTCCTCCAGACTCCTAAATCCTATACAGAGGTCAGTGGCTTTCGGAAGGAATTCTAGGAACATACATAGGGAAATTTAACCTGTAAGCGGGGTGAGTTGTCGCAGTACATTCAGACACAAACATCTCACCTCCTGTATCTTGCCATTGCGCTTGAGCACAGCGGCCTTGTCTTTCTCCCATCCTTCAATCGTGGTGGTGTTGGTGGCCAAGCTGTAGAAGTGATATATACTGCATACACGCCATCAGCTCGAGGGCATTACGACAGACGGAAACAAACCTGAAAGCACCGACAGCAATGATGACCGGTACTACGAATACGTAGTTCATAACAATGCAGAGGAACTCGAAACCAGACGGATCATCCTAGACCGGAATGGACTAACACGAAGATTAAATTGTGTGAAGACTCACGTAGAAGCTCCTCGCTGTAGCCATGACCCTCCAGGTCACTATGGAGAGGTGGTAGGCGCATGTGACATCCACGTAGAAGAGGAAACGAAGAAAATGGCCGTAGTTGAAATGACCAATGCAATTGTTCACCCAGGGGCAGTGGTGGTCTGACCAAGACAATAAGGAGAGCAGGGCATTCACAAAAGAGTAGCACGAACCCATCCGAAGCACGCAGCTGAATAGGATAAGTCAGAAATGTCCAATCCATGGGGACGTGTTAACCAACCGGTTACACTGTCTACAGTGATGTGATCTCGGTGGTTTATATTTTTCGCAGGTCCGACAGTACCTGGGTCTTCCTGTGAGCTTCTTGACTTCATATCCCTCTCCAGCAAGAAAGTCGGGCTCCTACATGCAATGTCAGATGGCTGGGAGAGGAGAAGCAGCCGATCCAACCCATCCGTTGGGGACCCGACCAGGGTCAGTGAATATGCATAAGTAGTAATTCCACAGTAACATGAACGCCAATACACTGTTCGACATGTCACGGAAAAGTCGAGCGGTTGAGGAGGCGACTTACTTGAATGGGGAGAGTAGTGCTATGAGCTCGACGGTCCACTCGCGACCGTACCACGGCCATATGATGAATGCCTGTGATGTGAGTACAGGGAAGAGTATCAAAAACAACACAAAGCTGATAACAAGACGGGCCAAGAGAGGATGCATGAGAGAGCTGCGACATAACCTAAAGCGGCTACGTGAAGTTTTGCCACCTGCCATGCTCTGCCTCCGTGTATCTGCGCGGCCACAGAACTCAATACGTCTTGCTTCACGGCTCAGCCAAGGCCAAGCTGATGGCCAGCGTTCGTCCATGTTGTCTGGGGACCTCCCAACTCGTACTGACGTCAAACATGAAGCAACGGCAACGACGTCCGACGTTGCAGAGAGGCCCTCCTCTTTACTATCGCGTATGTCTCGAATTAATGTACCTAGAGTTCATCTCCCATGAACATCTCTCTAGGTTTAAGCAATCGAACGCAGCACAGGGTCCGTCGCAATTCTGACACGAAACAGAAAAGTCCCAGCGCACACGACGGCGTCGCGCCTGCTGCATCCAAGAAACCACGCCGTCGTGCTACTTCCTTCATTTCCGCACGATCTGCGCAACACAGGGATCATGCAGCTGAGAAATGGTTCACAGATGTTCGAGAACTTGATATCGACAGTGTGGACCGGTCCAGTGGCCTCGAGTCGATGCCTCAGGAGGATCGCACGACGTCTAAACTTCCGAAGAGGCACGAGATGAGGCCCAGGACGGACTTGAATGCATTATTTTCCCCCACTACTGCCTGCTCTGCTGCTTCGCAACGACTCCAGGTCAGGAGAGAACTAGGCGGCGATTACACCAGCTACCTTCCAGACGGGTACGCTGATCCGTATCGGCTCCCTATGGACTACGCTCGCTTGGTCCTCGGACGGAACAAGCATGTATCCTTGAACGCACAAACTAGCGCTTTAAACGTCGTCGAGGAGGCAGTTCGGGGGAAAATAACCAGACAGAGTAAGCAGGCTTCTACTGTGGCACTCTACCTAGTTCATTTTTGGATCACTAAATCACGCATTATATAGTTGCTTAGGGATCTTTCATCTCGTCCAGTGCTGAATTCCTTCACCGCTAGTAAACTGAAATAAACATAAAATATGAGCAAACTATGAATGCGAGGAAACCTGCGCAGGCTGTAATATAGGCGCTGAAGAGTGCGTGGGTGATGGGACAGAAGGTATGGTAAGGTCTTTTGGCCCGCCATTGACAGTGGTCTGTGAACGTGACCGGATCCATTCTGGGAGCTCAAAGTCCCTCACTTCCTCTATACTTTGTGGAACCTTGGTGCCAAACGCAGTCACATGTCTTTGCGTTTTGCGCGTGTTCAGTGCAGCCTGATTACGAAGAGCCCACTGCATGAGTATACACGGCTCAGCTTTTGGCGCGGCGGAGTGTGGGCCTTTCGTGACATATTCGGGGGTGCCGATAGAATAAGAGGATTCTGCATCGTCGACGTGCGACGTTCGAGGGAGTTTGTAGGGTCGGTCAGTAGACACTGATGATGCATCTGACGAAACCTTGGAGAGTGGCTTCGCTGGTGGCGAAGAGCTGGGTATAGTGTTTGGATTAACCCCCGGGGAGCACACTTGGAACAACGGGAGATCGCTGCAATCCTTGTAACGGGTTTGCGGGACCTTAATCTTTAGAATGATGGACGGGGCGCTAGGTTTTGGCGAAACTTGACTCGGCAACTCCCCTCCAGTAAGGTTGGGCTCTTCCGGGATATACATATCAGAAAGTTGCGGGTTCACGCCGTTGGATCTGCTGACCCCTCTAAGGTCTGCAAGCTTTTTCTCGGAAGGCAGAAGAGTTCGGTAACGCTCTTCCAGAATGGACGCGACTTCGAGCATTTCTTGACGACGCCTCTCCCCTTCATCATGGATTGGGGTACCATTGACCTGGACGTCAGATAAGCTGATTTCTAACTTGTCTTCGCTTGGTGCAGGTGGTAGGGAGAATGACGCGGCAGGTAACCCAAGGAATGCAGAGCCATCCATGACCTTGAGCTGTTCGATACGTTCTTTGAGTTTATACTGCTCATGTTTTAGCTTCTCCTTCTCGCGCAGCCGTTGACGTTTTTCAAAAGTCTCGTACTTCCGATGTCGCTTCTCGTACGTCGCATCAGAAGTGTCTGCGCTATCCTGCTAGAGACACCGAGACAAATATAATTATACGTCACGCAAAACCCGAGTGTTCGTACCTCCGTCGATGACCGAGGCCTGAAACGCCCTCCGACGGTTGCGTCCTCTGATAGGAGAGAGAATTCGGGAGTCTGAATAGTCAACTGCTCTCGATAGGCCTTGATAACATCAGACCGGTCGAAATAACGCTGATTAGCAAACGTATTGAGCCCAAAGCTCGCCGACTTTGATGAGGGTTGGAACAAAGCCGAATTTGTTGTCAGCAAGAAGGGTGTGTCGGCAGGAATGAGTGGCTCGTTGTCGACTGCACTTAAGGATGAGCGTGAAACGACAAGGAGACGGTAGGTACGGACATCGACGTTTCTGTGCGTCCAAAATCATAAGGTCCACATCGCAGCTTCCTACTCCTGGGCCACCGCGACGAGAACGAGTAGGGAGAACACGTTTCTGGCGGGAATGCGAAGCTGTCAGATGGGATGTGTCCGCCATGGGTCCCTCGGGCGCCTGCCAGTGGTCCACAACGCCGACGGCGAACGTCTGAGGTACACGTTGGGATCGAGACTGGAACTGGTGGATTACAGCACGAGCGATGCGTTGTTATGGAAGAAATGACGCCTAGAACTTTACACGTGTGGACGGATTGCGCGACCACCTAAGCTACACGGTACACAAGAAAGAGCAGGGCCTTGCCAACTGCCCATCAGCTCGTGCTACGCCCGGGATCGTCAGCACGTTAAGTTAACCGTCAGCATGGAGGGCATACTACATGGGTCACGTCAGCCCTAGTATTGGCCGGTCAACATACAGTACGAACTACATCTTATTGAACCCGCTATCTTAGCTGAGTGTATTCTGACCTGCCTTGCAGACGATGGTAGAATCTCTTCCCCCTTTCGAGTGGTCTTGATGATTACCGATCTCGTCTTGGTTGGACGCACTCGGTTGATGGGAAGCACCGGGCGGTACTATTCATCTGTTGAAGCATACTTTTCGATGGAAATGTCCGCCCCAGAACGAACATCTAGACACGATATCGAGGCTAGACACTCAAAACAATAGCTTATAATTATACACAGCGCGTCGTGACCTTTGTACATCACTGATAACACATGAAGCTGCGCATGTTGTTTAACCCGTCTTTGGGAGGTATTGGATGCCAGAGGACGGACAAGAAGAGGAAGTGAAGCTCGGCGCAGCTAGGTGATCGTCGTTAACGTCAAAGTCTGATGGAGACTGGATGCACTCACTGATAGGAACAAATACGCCATCAATGGCTGATCCATCCAGGTTGAAGTACCAGCTAATCGTGTTCAAACTGCCGCTCGAGCAGCCAACCGTAGGAGCATACTAGGACGAGCTAATCTCAGACACAAACCTCACGTTATAAACACGTACTTACACCTCCGGATCCAGTCTGGAGCGCGGATATGATACTCGACAACGTGTAAGTTCCAGACGTGGTAGGCGTGATGCCAGCGTTTGCGAGCCAAGTGTACGTAGGGAGAGTCTGGAATAGAGCAACAATTGTCTCACAGTATGCCACAGCCTTGACAAAACGTAGTTAGCCGTGCGACCAATTTCCGGTCTATAAGTGACCTACCTCTGCCCCCTGGGGGCTGCCGGATGGGAGGCAGCTAGGCACAAGCGTGCTGTTGGAAATCTGAGATCAATCATTTTGGAATGAAAACTTGAATAGCTTCTACCTGAAGCACGTGCCATGCGTGGCCCATTCGTGCTAGACTACTGTTAGCGAGGTCTCCATATAGTCAGAACACGACAAACATTCCAGAGTTGCTGACTGGTACCCGCGTTGTTCAACCAATATTGTTGCATATAGTTCAGCGTGGAAGTAGCACCCTGGTCTGTGAGGAGCTGGGCACGGGGTTACGACAAGCCCCCCTTAGAAGTCAGAAATTGGGCACCTGCTCGATATTATAGTTGGCACGTGATGGATCACAGTTTGTACTGTATGTGCCATCGCAGCTATCGGTGGGGATAATTGATGAGTACAAGATGCGTGCATTCCTGCTAACAAGCGTACTTGTCCGGCCACAAACCTGACAAGTGTATAAGATTTGATGCGCATTGTTTTGCATGTCATTGACTCACCGTGAATGGTCCAACTGGTGGGAGGGCTGCCAGCGACGTTAGTGTCCCAGAACTTTCGGGATTATGCATTATATTCAATGACTAAAAGAATATAGATGGGGAGAGGGTACCTGGGTTTGCAACAACAGACCCTACGATGGAGTGAGGTGAGTCAATGGCGGTGTGTTCAAAACATGGAAGACGACATACACCAGGGTATTCGGTGCAGCATGTGTCCGTCGGAACGATCTGACAAGAAGCAGGGCCAGACGTAGAACAGCCAGAGCTGATGTTCCTGCCCATCAAGAGGCGGGGAAGAGACGCCGCTCGCGACACCCCGAAAAGTTGCGCTAACAAGACAAAGGGTAAGATCATCATCCTTTGAGATGAGCACCGAGCATCTACGAACTCTGCTATTTATCCTGGTGGACGTAGGCGTGAACGTAACAACACATTGGGGCTAACTGAAGGCGATCATGGTTCCGGAGGAATGGTGATCAATGCCATATGGTTCATTGTGAGTCCTCGTGCATCTCTTCCCATGCCAAGACGACCGTGCATATGTTCTGCCAAGCAATATATCCTAGATGGGTTAGCAGGATCAGATCATAAAATTAGATAACCTTAAACCCAGCTGGTCATCTATCAGAATTCAAGGGCAAAAGTGGCACAAAGGGTTCCTTGGAAAGCCATTCCAACAATGCATGTCAACTTAGACAATAGTGGGAGTAGAATGCTTGCCAACAAATCCAATTTTAAGCCTCTGAGAATGCTGGACTACATCGATCTATTCGTATCTCCTTCACTCGCAGAACCCGTGGTACTGTGCCTTGTCCATGTGTCGCCCCAGTGGGACCGGAACGCGTGGTCCTGCGTATTCTGGGGAGCCCATGGAATCACAGGACTAGATGGCAAACCAAGCCCGAATACCGACGCGAATCGTGGATTGATGTGTGGCTGGATGAAATGTTGTAGATAATTTTGGGTATTATTTGCCACCGGAGATAACTGGATGTTCGAAGTCGGTTGAACGAGGGGATCAGGCATAATTGCGCCCCCAACATGTCTATCTCCTGTCGTATATTCGACCATCCGTGACGTGGGCTGAAACAACCTATTGGCATCCGAGTCGAGTGTCCTTCGAGATGCGAAGTGATTATGACGATATCCTCGCTTTGAGGCGTTCCAGATTTGACGATTCCGATCCCCCCTTCCTCGTGCACTCCGACTGGAAATGCGCCGAGTTGAGGCCTTGAGACCGTTTCCATCGCTCTCACAATTAGGCTCCCCACCAAATTCATCATTCACCTCTGGGGGGTGTGCATGAACATCTGAAGTGGGGACGTCAGCATACGGGTCGTCATATGGTACGGGCAATGGTCGGGATGGCCCTGCGACATGGTAGTCATCATCATAAGGGCCATGTGCATCATACGGATTGGAACCGCGATATACGTCCGGAACCACATCGTTGATCTGGGCGCGAGATAGTGCTGAGATGGATTGTCCAGAGAGTGATACAGAGCGTCCGCGCCTATAACAACGCGTCACCCAGGACCTCGAATACAGTTATTTTGCATACCTCTTCTTGTGCTGAGCCTTGAATGCAATCTCTTTCTCATCGTCAGAAAATTCAATCTCGTCTTCTGCGGGTTCCTCGTCATGGATATTACTGGCGTCGCTGCCACGTAATTTCTTGAGTTGGTCTACGAATACAAAGTGACTGCGTTGTGGAACATGGAACACCTCGCGGGGCAACCAAACTTTATCGGTGTCCAGTGGGTAGTGTTGGTTAAATTTAACCTGATAGAGTGGCTGGGACGTTGGACCAAACGTCTCGCATATCTGGCACCAGACGTAAGAGTCGACATGCACTCATACAAGCGAAGCGACTCACATATCCAAACACTTTTCGGTCCTCAAATACAAGCAGGGACTCAGCGTCCAGGGCCCGCTCGCACAAGGAGTTTACATGGTCCACAGGAAGACCCTTCACAATCACAGTGTTCCCGACAATGCTCATAATTTCCCCGACTTTCTCCAGTGCCTCGCGTTGCTCAACTTCGGAAATGGTGGGAATCATGATTTTTGCGTCGATAATCTCGTTCTTCGTCTGGAGATAGGTATTTGCTGCTGTCACGCCTGATTCCTCATCCTCAACATCTTCCACGAATCTTTTCCGTTGAGGCCGAGATGACTCGTGTGGACGACCCTCTTCCGAATCAGAGGAAAATTTTGGGTCCCGGTCCGGGTTCGATTCCGAGTCTGATGTGGTACTGACGATTAAAGTTAATATGCCTTTTGATAAGACGTTCTTGAGATGCTGACGCTGACGTCCCGCTATCCTCATCGTGAGGAGCAAGATCTGCTTCCACCTCGTTTTCGCTCTCCACCTCACTGTCCGTGCTGGCAATGGAATCATCATCACTGCAATGAACATGTTCTGCAGTAATCGGGAGTGGAGTGGTCCCAATTAGGTCTTGGATGAGGAGCAAATCTTGAGGGATGGTGGAAGGAACCTTGAAGTCAAAGTCCATTTTGGAGGTGGAAGTTGTAACCAAAACTGAAGCTTAGAAGACTTTTTCGGTCACGTGTCTTCAAACTGTTTCTTTCACTCACCGTGACGTTTATGCTAGAATGTTGCTGTCCAACGCTTGTCGAGGATTCAGGTCGACGCTGCTGATGTGTCGCACCCCGAGATATCTCTTTTACTCCACCGACTCTAAGCCTTCGCTACAGCTGGTTGCTCAGCTCCGAAAATTGACCGACGTGCCAATATCCAAGGCTCGCGAGGCTCTCAGTGTTAGTGGGAATGATCTGAAGGCAGCGCTAGGGTGGTTACAGCAGGACCTAACTGCCTCTGGCGCTCAGAAAGCTGCCAAGGTCGCCGGACGCGAAGCACGGGAGGGGCTCATTAGTATTTGCGTACTCTCCCCCGGGACACTAAATGGCAGTGGACTCCGGGCAGCCATGGTTGAGCTCAATTGCGAAACCGACTTTGTCACAAGAAACGAGTTGTTTACCCAACTTGCTGCCGACATTGCACACACTACTGCCTTCCTCACAGAACACACACATTCACCGAAATTTATCCAATCCTGCCCGCTGCATATCCTTAACGGTGCCCCTCTCCTCTCGCAGAGAATCTCCAATCTCCGGCCCTCCTCTACGGTGTCTAGCTCCATTCAGGACTTGATTGCCAAAGTCGGCGAGAAAATATCGCTGAAACGGGCTGCCGCCGTGGTTCATAATCCTCTCCAAGGTCATGCCGGGACCCTCGGGCTACGGCTAGCTTCATACTCTCATGGTTCCTCTGGCTCTCACGGCCGTATTGGCTCACTTGCTGTGCTCGCACTAAAAGCCCCTAATCTTGCGGGTCATCTCGGCTCAGAAACGTTTATGCAGGACATTGAACGACTCGAACGCGCTATTGCTCGTCAGATCACCGGTTTTGAGACCTTGTTTATTCAGTCCACGATGGATGAAATGTCGTTATATAACCAGCCATTTATGGCGACCGGAGGGCAACTCACTGTAGGTGCCGCCTTGCGCGAATGGGGTCGCGAACGTGGGATGACAAAGGAAGGTGAAGGGGGAGGCGTAGAAGTTCTAGAATTTACCAAGTGGACAGTGGGGGAAGACATTCATTAGACTCGAATTTTGATTATACTTGGGTGATTATTGGTCCCAACGTGGCAGTTGTGGATCGGGTTAACGACCAATATCAGTGAGACTCTATAGCTCAGTGGTAGAGCATACGATTGCAGATCGTGCGGTCCCGTGTTCGAACCACGGTGGGGTCTCCCTTTTTGTATTCCTCGGGGCACACATAATTTACCGAATAAATTTCAAGGATCGAATCATACGATGACGGATCGTGTAGTACCATGACCCATAGCCACAGTGGGATCTGCTCCTTTTTTTCTTCTACTGACGCGCTGTTCTGTCCGAGGTGGTAGACAGTCGCTGATGTAAGCTCCGTGTTCTCTCAGCGAAAGAGGTCACTAAGTTGTCAACGTCCATTGTCCATGAAGAGAGCAGCAAGTTCTGTCGTACGCCATGGAAAAGTGCGTCTGCACCAACGACAGCTATCCCAAGCATCGCTTCCACCATTGCAGATAACAACGCTCCCTAACAAAATTCGGGTTGCTACAGAGTCTACTCCTGGTCATTTTTCATCTGTCGGGCTCTACATCGACGCTGGATCGCGTTATGAGCTTCCATCAACGTCGGGAACCAGTCATTTTCTAGATAGGATGGCCTTTAAGGTGCCCGTTGCGTTGTTCCAGGGTTTCTTGTGCCTGACTCCAAAACTTGCAGTCAACACACACTCGCTCCGAGGCTAGCATGGCTGCGGCGATGGACCGTCTTGGAGGCCAAATTACGTGCTCATCTTCCCGAGAATCCATCATGTACCAGTCCTCCCATTTTGATCAGGCGACCAGCCTGGCGCTCTCTCTGATATCCGACACTGTCCTAAATCCTGCTTTCCTGTCGGAGGAACTGGAGACCCAGAAAGACGCTGCTCTTTACGAAATTCGAGAAATCAGCAGCAAGCCGGAAATGATATTACCTGAGGTTCTTCACGAAGTAGCATACGGTGGAAGAGGCCTTGGGAACCCGTTGGTCTGCCCGGATGAGCGCATCGGTCTTGTCAGCGGTGACCTCCTCCGTAACTGTATCTCGGACTGGTACCGTCCAGAGCGTATGGTTATCGCGGGTGCTGGAATGCAACACGAGCAACTGGTTGAACTGGTCGACAAGCACTTTTCAATGCTCAAACCTTTGCAATCTCCTTCGCTCCCCTCTCCGCGCCCGTCAGCCGTCCAAACCGTACCCCCGCATCTGCTCCCGTCTTCGTCGCCGTCGCTGTACAAGTCACTAACACGTGCCGCATCGTCATACTTGTATCCGACTTCTGCCCCAAGGGACGTACCACCTCCGATCACCTCGCAGCCAGATTATCTCGGCGGTATTAGACACATCCCAAGTAATACGGTAGATTTTGACCACCTTTACCTCGCGTTCGAGGGCGTTGGTATTCATGATGACGATATCTACACACTTGCGACGATGCAGGTGCTTCTCGGGGGCGGAGGCAGTTTTTCAGCGGGTAAAGTCCACACTCCTTGCGTGAGCTGTCTCTCACTGTTCGTAGGTGGTCCTGGAAAGGGGATGTATTCTCGATTGTACACGCACATCCTCAACCATTTCCCGCAGATAGATCATTGCCAGTCCTTCCACCACATATACACTGACTCATCACTCTTTGGACTATGGGCGTCTTTCGTACCTGACACTCCGAAGCAGAGGGGCAATACGCCTGCTCAGATTCTTCCTCATCTTGTGCACCAGATCAGTCTGTTGGTCTACCAGAACGTGCCGGAGATAGAACTCCGGCGCGCGAAAAACCAGCTTCAGTCTAGCCTAATGATGGCACTGGAGAGTAGGGCAGTGGAGGTTGAGGACCTTGGTCGTCAGGTAAGACAGAAATCTCCGGTTGGCTTATATTAGGTTAATTAACTTGTCTCAGGTCCTCGTGCATGGGCGCAAGATACCTGTGACGGACATGACGGCAGAAATCGACAAGGTTACCCCCGAGAGCATCAGACGGGTCGCGAATCGACTTTTTGGCCCGCATTCTGGTAACAAAGCGACCATGGTCACGATGGGTAGAGGAGAGCTCGGTGATTGGCAAGTAACGCTTCGCAAGTATGGAGTCGCCGGAGCTTGAGCTTGAACCCTGTCATCACGTTACTTTGCTACGTAATTGTCATATTCGACGGAATCCCTCGACATCACGTCCATCACTTGAAATGCATCATTTCCAAATAATATGTACGCTATGAAGTTATGACAAAGTTAACCACAAATGTCAGGGTACTGGTGGTCAGTAGGGTTCTGGGGTATCCATCCATATTTAAGCCCGGCTGAGTAAGACCACTCATCGGCATCCTCTGTCTTCCATGTCCATTGCAGCCAGCCATCGGTGGCCGCCTCATATGAAATAACCTGTGCTTCCCACATCTGCCGAAGGTACTTCTTATAACTTGAGCTGAAGGTGGATCCACTGCCGGTCAGGCCGTTGCAACTTCCGACCGCCGTGGAGCCGGAGTAGGAGCCATCGTAGCGTGAGCCGACGCCACGTCCATTCAAGTACTTGGCGCAGTCGTTCATAGCAGGTGTCCATTCCCCCACCAGAAGCCAAAGATCGAAGCCTGCGAGGGAGGATTGAGTCTGACAGGCAGCATTAATGTGTTCCTGGTTGGTCATATGAACTTCCTAATAGTCCTGCGTTAGATGGCACAAAGCGAGAGGGTTTGCATACACCCACCGAATCGGAGAACATTTGATAAATGTGGGTATCCATAGCTACTCCGTCAAAATTCGGCGGGGTTTCGAAGCCCTTCCAGTAGCTAAGTGGCTGGAATGCGTCGTGGATGAGCTCAACAGTGTTACTTGTCTGGCTCGTGTCGTAAGGGTATCTGTAGAGTGCGGTGAACACCCAATTGATGCGTGAAACCAAGACATCGAATCACCTGATGTTTCCCCAGGAATCGTACCAATACTGCTTCACGGCAGTCAGAACGTCAGAGCCATCATATCCGGCAGGTCTGGTAGCAAAGACATTGGCAACCGACGGAGATCATGCAAGCGAAGAGCTTACTCGTTCAGAGGTGCAATGATAGGGACAACGTTTGATTGACTTGCATACTTGGAGGCGATCGTTTTGATCACCTGGTCAGTTCGGTCAATATTGGTTTGGTTTGAGTGCCAAGTGGGGAACGGTAATTTGTGACCGGAATTATCGTATCTATGAAAAAGAGGGTGAGATCCAAGTGACATGAACCATGAGTGTTTTACGGACCCATTCTGGCTTCCTGGCGCACCATGAAGGTCAATGATGAGTTTTAATCCATGATTCCCGGCCCATTGAACCGCTTTGTCCAAGTAGGGCAACTGCCCTTGGATGAACGGTTCACCCGGACCAACCTCAAACGCCCAGTAGCCGATTGGAAGGCGTACGTGATTCAATCTAGAGTTGATCAGCTCGGGGGTAGTTGCGGAATCTAGAGTACTTCCGTACCCTGCAGCAGCGATGGCAGCAAAGTCGCTTTCGGTGATCCAAGTATCCCAGTGCTTCTGAAGAGCACTCAACGCGGTGTTGTGATTCTGGTATTGACCGAACGTCCATTCGTCGACGATGGCACTATTTCCAGTGTTGTCGAAGATGCTCGGAGTAATCCACGGCTTGTGGCATGTACATTACTGGAGGGAATGTGTTTGTAGCATGGAGTACACACCTCCAACACAAGCCAACCGCCGAGGTTGACACCACGGACTTTCTGAGATCCGTAGGGAAAGCCGGGGGAGAAGGAGGAGACATGTTGTGCGAAAAAAATGCCCAGAAGGGTGGAGGTAAGCAGAGACCGTGTCGAGCGCATAAGGAAGGGGGAGAAGGGAGGGGGAGAGAGAGAATGGGAGAGAATGCAATGAAGAAAGCGAAGAGCATGCCTTTATAGTATGGCCAGTCGAGCTTGCCACGGGGAATCATGGTCACAGAAGCGCGCTGTATTGCCGCCAAGTAATGGTGAGATTTCAAACGTTGGGTGAGGTCATGTGGAGAAGCCATGAGGGATCAGATGTGCCGTACGTTGTCCCCGTGTTCGGCTAGACGGGTTGTCAACCATTGTCGGATGATCCAAACCTATCGTGTGAGTGGATGCGATCGAAATAGCAGCAGTCCTCTCCGATCATGGCGGCAGCAACGAGGCATTGCGACTCGGGCCTCGATGACCCACAAGGCAGTTGTTAACAGAACCTTTTCCTGGTGGTGGCCTCGACAAACGACAAGCTGTCCGTTCTCGGTTTTCTCCCGGACAGTGGCGGAGACGTCGGTAGTGATTTGTCAACTAAATATAAACGTTGCCCGGTTAAGATATGGCAATTAACCACAGCGGCACTCCGACAAGAACCTCGTGTATCCACAGATCCGGACGAGCGATTTGACTTTCTAGGTATCAGCATCAAGGACACAGAGAGACGTCTGTCTGGTGTCAATGTTTCATGACGCCAGCACGTCCGAGTGGGTTGCTTGCTTCCAACGTTAGGCTCTAAACTCAGATGCCACCGAGGGCGGGGCAGTCAGCCGAGTCGGACTTGTGGCATAACTTGTCTCGAGTTACGTAAGCCCACTGTCACTTCCTCCTGTAGATATTTACACACCTTTTCTGTTGATCCGGATAGTATGGGCAAATGACCCCTTACGCTGTGGTGCAGACGGTCGACGGGCAGATCGAGGAGGGTGTGGGCAAGCCATTGATGGGCATATACGCGAATCGAGTCTAGGGTGTGACGGCAATCACCCTTTCGCCGACGCAACCGAGACGCAACCGACGCCGGTATGCACCCGAGCTAACTCTCTCTCGGCTCGTGGCAGGATGAATCGCAGGGGCGCATCCGATAGTCCGAGCAATCACCACCGTCGGGCGGCGTTCGACATGTCCTGTAGAAGGCATATAAGTGACCCAAGTAAAACCCGGCGGTTCGAGCAAGGGAGGTCCAAACTCACCACCCAGGGACGCTCAGGCACGACAGTCTCCTCGCTCGCCGGGTTTTTCTTCCGGTCTGTCAACCAGTCATGTTTCACATCCCTGGTTCATTTGGGCGCTGCAGCTCATCGTAGCAGTGACTTCCACAAGTGTTCAGTCAAAGCTACATGCCGCCATATCGATAATAAAGGCGGTCACCCAACCCCTCGTTGCGAGCCAAACAAGACCATCCCAAACCCTTATCGCACACAGCCGAACGGAGTTGGTGCTCGCTTTGCAGTCGGATGTTGGAACTTGCTATTCACTCTGATGGGTTTTCACCTCAAAATACGGTGCTTCTCCGACGACAGCTCCGTGGTTGAGTTCAATTAGCTCCTTGCGAACTATCTTATCTTTACCATAAAAGTACTGTACGTTTCCTCCGTTTGGTCAGAAATAGGAACGTCCTTCGGTTACAACTGCGTAATCTGGCGACCAGTCTACAGCAACCCCGTCGTGATATTTTACATGTGCATAGGCTCGGCAGACTGCAGAGTTCCATTCGGTTGCTACCGAACGGAAATATTAGCCCAGCTGTAACAGATTTAAATACTGCCCCCAATCGTGTTCAGGTTCATCCTCCCCTTCCCCATCTCTCTCGATCTGACCTGTGGTCAATCCCTGTGCAATGGCTGTTGAAGATACCCGCAATAGATGCCAGGCTGCTGGCCAGGATCATCTCTTTACTTTTTGGTCAAAGCTGACAGATCCAGAGCGTAGCGCCCTTGCCCGCCAGCTCGAGAACATCGATGTCGACCGGGTAAACAGAATTTACAAAAAGGCTACCTCTTCCGAAACCAATGCTACCAATCCTCATCACACCCCCGAATCTATCGAGCCCCTTCCCGTCGGGGCATGCGAATCCGCATCCGCCAACCCTGTCAAGGCAGAGGAATGGAGGCAAATTGGTCTCCAAGCCGTTGCGGATGGCCAAGTTGGCGTCCTTTTGATGGCTGGTGGGCAGGGTACGAGACTCGGCAGCTCTGCTCCTAAAGGCTGTTACGACATCGGCCTCACCTCTCACAAATCCCTCTTCCACTACCAAGCTGAGCGGATCGCTCGCCTTCAGACCCTCGCAGAGGCACGACTTGAAAAGCCAAGTGGCTCCGTTGTCATCCCTTGGTATGTGATGACCAGCGGTCCTACCCGTCGCGAGACAGAATCCTTCTTCGCTATCAATAACCACTTTGGTCTCGATGCAAAAAACGTCATCATCTTTGAACAAGGTAACAGGTCTTGATCGTATATGTCTTACAGATTCGTTGATTTTGCTTGCTTTCCAGGTACGCTACCCTGTCTCACCATGGAGGGTAAAATCATGCTCGAAGCCCCCTCTCGTGTCGCCGTTGCTCCCGACGGCAATGGTGGTCTCTACGCAGCCACTCGTACTCCCTTATCCCCATCCGACAAGTCCCGTACGGTCCTTTCTGATTTGATCGATCGCGGCGTCCAGTACGTTCATGCCTACTGCGTCGACAACTGTCTTGTCAAGGTCGCCGATCCTGTCTTTCTCGGCTATTGCATAGCCAGACAGGCTGACTGTGCTGCCAAGGTGGTGCCAAAGACATCACCCACAGAATCAGTCGGTGTCGTTGCCCGCCGGGGAGACAAGTTCAGCGTCGTAGAGTACTCAGAAATCACTAGAGAGCAAGCTGAGCTCCGCAACCCAAGGACCAGAGAGCTCATGTTCAACGCTGGCAACATCGCTAATCATTTCTACACCACCGCCTTCCTTCAGTCCGTTGAGTCTTTCGAGAACGAGCTTGCTTACCACATTGCACGCAAGAAGATCCCAACTATTGACTTGCAAACCGGAGAAGTTGTCAAGCCTAGCAAGCCGAATGGCATGAAACTCGAGTTGTTTGTATTTGACGTATTCCCGTTCACCAAGAATTTTGCTGTTCTTGAGGTTGCTCGGATGGAGGAGTTCAGCCCCCTGAAGAACGCGCCAGGTACTGGATCAGACGATCCGGAGACCAGTCGCCGCGATCTTTTGGATCAGCACCGGCGATTCCTGGAGAACGCTGGTGCTCGTTTAAAGGAGGGTGTCGAGATCGAGCTTTCGCCACTTGTCACCTACGCAGGGGAAGGGTTGGAATCTGTTAGGGGCAAGACCTTCACCAAGTCGGGCTACGTTGTGAATCTCGAGGAATTGGACGCTTTGTTGTAAAACATTCGCTTTGACAAGTGGACACTGTTGAATCCATCCCCTTTGACATGGACATTGTTTGCTGTCACTTGGCTGAATCGCACTCCCGACCTTAATCCACGTGTATCGATGTATACTCAAACCGGGGTTGCCTGACATGTGTATTGCACGCGCCAGCTCGCGTACACTCAGCTGCTTACGCCACCACCGTCCGACACCTTACCTCGCTTCTCTAGCTCTTCTCGAAGTGATGTAAACAGGCGCTGTGTGCGTTCAGCATTCGGCTGGTCATCCATTAACACGAACGTTCCTCTCCAATGAAATCGAGCTCACCTCCTTACAGCATGTGATAAGCTTGTCAATGAGCATCGTTTGGCTATTCCGTGCATCCTCGAGCTCCTTCCGAAGACGTCGAGCCTAGGTCTGTTAGATCAAGGGGACAGGCCAGGATGAAGCATATTCGCCAACCTCTTCATCAGTCTTGTCAGCCCGGCATTTCTCGCCATCTGCTAGTTGCTTTTGCTCCGCGGCTCGCGCGCGAGAAAGCAATACTTCGAGCTCTTTCGATCGAACCACACACTCGAAATGCCGCTCTCGAAGCTCGTATTGGCGAAGGACTTCTTTCAGGCGTTCTCGCACGCTGCCCAATTTTTGTGAGACAATCATGACGGTGACGTATAGAAGCGTACACGGTATCAAAAATCTCTTCCAATGAGCGTTTAGCTCTACGCAGGTGTTCAGAAATGATGGGAGAAAAGGTCATTCCATAACATACTCGATAGGGTCGTCTGTCCAGTTCTTCTTTAGCTTCTGGCGTCGGTGTTCAGGTAGCTCTTCCTAACGAGCTACGTGAAGATCCAACTTTACACTGTGCGTGCCAACTTACCCAGGCATCTAGCCCAGAGCCCTCGGTAAGATCCATAAGCTCTACAGCAAGAATCTCGTCGCCGTCTTCCATCCCCTGCTCCTCTGGGGTATGATCTGCATCTAACGTCCGCCCATTATGGGAGAATATAAACTGCATGGATGATGTGATGGTGGAGTTCCAAGTGTGCGTGCTTGCAACCTCCGATTTTGCAGATGCGCTGAAATGAGCCGCAGTACCTGTCACCGCTTTACCGTCACTTTTTTTTGTGGTTGTCCCTTCCATTCTATCTGTCCAGGCATTGAAAAGTCTGGAAAGCTTGGTCTTACGTGAAATTTTGAAGAAAAGCTCCGCACGATAACGACAAACGACCTTGACTATGATGTCTGGCATTTCGCGGTATTTCATATCTTGCATTTTCGCCTTGTCCACTCGCTTGGCCATGTCATTTTTCATTTGAATGATCTGTGGCGGGTGGAATAAGGGACGGGTTAGAGAGGGCCTCACGTACCTCTTCTTGTGCTTCTTCTACACACTGTGCCAGGCGCTTGCTGTCTTCCTAGGTGACTGTCAGTTGTTTGGACATGGCTGCAGCAACTGATGCGCACCCGCAGTCGCTTGTTATCCTGCAGGGCCGTTAGCGATTTCCTACAAAGTATACTAAAGAGGAACCTTTTGCAGTTCTCGAGCCAGGTTCTCCATTTTCGCTTTCGTTTGGTTTGCTTTTGTCAACTGACCCTTGGCTTCGAGTACTGGTGTGAGCGCCATGGGGGGGTAGCGGAGGTGTGAGACGAACCCGCATCCTTATCTTTGGCGAGCTTTTGTTTCTCCTTTGCATGATCCCTTTCGAGCCTCTTGAGATCTGCGAACTGTATCGGCGGAATATGCATGAAGACACCGCGTGTTCATCACGGACGACATACTAATTCGACGTATTTGGCGTGGATGGCGTTCTCTCCCATACCTTTGACAGACTTGACGGCCTCCTCGGCTACGGGAAGATGAGAAGAAGGGAGGGGAGGGGAGGGGAATGTGGAGACCAAACCGTCGTTCCTCCTCCTCTTCGAGAACCTCCTCTTCCTCGAGGGCTGCGATACGATTTTTGAGGCTTTCATACATGACAGCCGGATCGACGGGGGCATCGTTCTTCTTCTTTGCTTTCTGAGTGCCGTGCGCTGTAGGTGGATGGAGCGGCTGACGGGTTGCAGGAGAGGACTGGGCGGGGAGAGTGGGAGGTGCGGGAGTGGGAGCGAGTGGGGCGGGCGGGGCAGGGCCCGATGGAGGGGGTTTGGGGGGACGGGGAGAGGGAAAAGACGGAGGAGCGGAGAGGGTGCTTGCGCCATTCATGGGAAGAGGACGAACGCGGGCAGACTGCGTCGGTGAACGTAACAAAACCGGAGCACGCACGCGAGCATACGCTCCGAGGAATATGCGCCATCACCATTAGGGTGATCACGTGACTAGAACGCGTCGCGCTGACTCTGCCCTCCTCGCCCTTGCTCTCCTTCCCTCATGTCCTCACCCACCAGGAAACGAATGCGTCTCTCCTCCCCCACCTTTGATGAGCAATTCGGGGAGCCGAGCCAAGACGACATCGACGCATTTGATTGCTTGGACGCTCAGCTGTCTCAATCCATGGTTGACCGTCTCAGGCAGCCCCCATCCACAGCCCACGATGACGACGACGATCCGTTTCGTTCAGATAGTCCATGTACAGCCACAAATACCTCACAGACAGAGCGCATACATGCATCATTCGTGAGTGCCGCCGCCATCGATAGAGCGATCGAGTCCCCCCGACTCGAAAACGTGACATCAGACGAAGTGGAATTACACGATGAGTCACCTCCAGAGGTCGACTATGCCGCGTGGTTCAGCTCGGATTCATCCAAATGCTTTGCCGGGTTCAGCACCGCTATGACCAGCTTCCAGAGACCGTCTATCAATGGCAAAAACACGAATGCACACTTCATCCCATCAGCCGCAGCCCTGCAGGAGGCCGAAAAGAAAATGAACAAGTGGCAGGAGGATGTCCCCCTTCCCGACCATACACCAGCACACAAGGAACTTGACTCTCCTCGCTCCACCCACCCAGTCTCTCCTCCGCACGCAACCTTCTCTTCTGCAAAAAATGCATTCTCCTCTGTCCAGATACCTGAGACACCCACACCTGCTTCCTTCCCAGAGCTGACACCCGTCGGATTGCACAATCCGTCGCACAGTTTAGGTGCCAAACCACGGGCCAAACCTTTCACGTCGCCCTTGGTTACTACAACACCTTCTATACCGTCCCACAGGCAAGCATCCACTTCGAACGTCAGTATACCGCTACGCGATCATCATTCCTCTGCTACCACCCCCTTTCAGACTATACCTGTGTCACCCTTACGCCCATCTTTGGCCGCAAACCGTCTCATAACTCAACAGCCGTTGGGTTTTACCCCTAGGCATGGGAGCATCACGACGAGACCGAAATTTGTGACGCCGTTCAAAGCTGTGGTGAAATCTGGCACATTCACAGTCGAACATCGCGAGCCCCCATCAACCCCCTCCGGTCCTAGGACAGGCGTGAACCGCGTATATCCACCTTCATCCCCAGCGCCCCAACCAAGCAAGCGGAGTAGTGAGAGGGGGATCTTTGACGTCGGTGAGCACAAGTGGTAGACTCTTTACCTTCCCCCCTTGGAACGGAACTCGTTTGCCAGCTGCTCCTCCCGGCAGACAGACGCTCGCCACTTGTGGCTTACGGCCGCAAGCCTATAGTGCTAAGGAACTCGAAGACTTGGGAATGTCTGTTCTTTATCCCTTTAACGATTCGGCCCATTCTGATAGCCCGTCCCAGAAATGTCAAAGAGCTTGGTCAAGTGGACCCTCGAACAGCCCCTTTCTACACTTTCACTACTCACCCTCGCTCTCGTCCGAATCTGGCACCCTTGTGTTCGTCTCTCGCCTTAGGTCGCACAGCCGTGCTGGAAGAATTACAAGCAAAGGGTTGTGCGCTTACTACACAAGCATGGGTTGACAATCACTGGCCGCTAGTTCTTTGGAAGTTGGCTGGTATGGTTGCTCTCGATCCCATAAGTGAGAATGACCCTTCCAGGAAACGCTGGTGTTGGTCAGAAGTTATTCGTCAGTTGATGTACAGGTCAGCCATTGATCCGGACCACTCGAGCATTGCAGTTCAAATGTGCTGTTAGATACGAACGAGACTTGAACAGCTCCTCCCGTCCACCACTACGATTGATAACAACCAGGGATGCATCTGCCGAATCGCCGATGGTTCTCTGCATCTCAGACATAATTTGGCCCGCCAGTGGTTCTGGAGAGGTCATTGCACATCCTGAGCTTGAAGTGACCGACGGCTGGTATCGGTTACGTGCGCACATCGATGCCCCACTAGTGCGAGGCATAAGAAAGGGAAAAATAAAAATAGGCCGGAAAATTGCTGTAGTGGGTGCAAAGGTTAGTTCGGCCATTTTTCATGACATGCTTGCCTCATTCAGCTGCGTGAAGCTCTCAGCGGAAAGAAAGGAAGGCTCCGAAATCCTGGCAGCCTACCGCTCTAACGTTCTTCTGTTGACTGGGAATTCAACCAAGATGGCACCGTGGCATGCGAAGCTTGGCTTTCAGCGTGAACCGTTCGTTGCAACACTAAACAGCTTGACCGCGGATGGCGGCAATGTTGCTGTAATGATGCTCACGGTAATAAAGGTGCGACCATGGATGGTTCCAGGTTGTCAGACCCCAACATTTCGACAGGTACACCCTGTTGCGTACATAGAATTCGTCGAGGACCCCGACGGTCAAAAAAAAAGAGAGGGACCACGCAACGCGGAAGAGGAGTTGAAGTTGTGCACACAGTGGAAGGTATGGCAGGTGGAATCTTTATTGACTTGCTTGCTTACACCCCACAGATGAAGCGAGAGGCGCATGCATCAAGATTATGGTCGGAATACGAAACACGCAGGTCTAATCTGCTTGACTATGCGGAGCGTCTTGAGCAACACGCAGGTTCCGCGTTCAGACCCAGGCACGACGGTGAAGCAACACATTGTTACACGAGCATAGGCACTAATAGTCGAGCAGATGGCCCACCCGACAACATTTATGACATATACGATACCCTGCGGGAAGATTTCGAGGTAGCCGGGAACATCATATCATCCATCGGTCATGAAGATGCTGGCTGGTTGGCTCGACATATCCGGGAGAGGTCCTTCCGGGAACGGGACGAAGTTTTGAAGGAGATTGAACAAGAACTCGAAGTATGGGATCTCGGCTGTCGGAACTCTGTCGGGTGCTGACACTATGTCAGTCTGTCTGTCCGCCACGCAACATCAAGACTTTCTGCGTGATTGTTGCCAACGATACTCGAACACAGAAGTATCCATCAAAGCGAGTGGCACAGGTGACCGTATGGGATGTTCCCGGGGTGTCAGTCCTCGAGGGCTGTACTCAATGCCCCTTCATACCTGGTCAACGATATCTTGTGAGTCCCTGCCCTCGATTGTTGCACTGAGCTTGATGCACCAGACCGGTTTCACAGGTAACCAACCTGATTCCCACACAGGCGTCGGCATGGATGGATCGTTTCTCAGGCGGAGACGTGTATTTGAGTACAAGAAAATTTTCTAAATGGACATTGATCCATTGATCTGCCACGTACTCTGTTCTTTGGATGCTGCACCGATGAAGTAATCTTGTTCTTGACCGTGTACATGTGAAGCAAAGTAGCATTCTATTGTAGATGGTTGTTCTATTGGTATGCTATGTAGTGATTCGGCGCCAGGCTGGCCTGGATTCGCTTGAATCAAAAAAAGAATGAGGGATAGAGAAATGTGAATTGAGCTCGACCCGGATTGAACGGATGACCTTGTGGATACCAACATCTGGAATCACACGCACTACCACTGTGCTACGAGCCCTCGTGCCCCAACGCATAAGAATAGTCCACTAGAGAAGCAACTGATCGCAGATGCGCAACTAGATCTGATGAATTGCACGTCTGGTGGGGTCAAACCTCTATAAAAGCCCTTGCTTGATTACGAACTCCTTGTAGAGACCGATGATGATGTCGTTAGCAGTCAAGGTAATGATTCTGCGTCGTATCAAATCAGCAGAACCAAGAGATGCCCCACATGAGGGCACTTACGTATGCGGAGTAACACGCAGAAAATGTGCTGTCGACCCTGTTTCAAACGGATGTAAATTGTGAGGAGGACTCGAGCGGCAAGATTACCCACCCTTATACCACCCAAATACCCCCTCAGCCTTGAAAGTCTTCCAGAGACAGTCAATGGGATTCCTGTATAGTGTACCTTGCAAACGTCCATTGGGTAGCCGTACTGTTGGTTGGTTATATACCCGGGTGAGAACCTGGTGGATGTCAATGTAGCGCCGTGGGAAGCATAAACACACTTACAGTATCTGCTGGTTGCATGACGATGCACTGTCCAGGACGTAAGAACAAAACAAAAGCTTGCGTATTGCCTCGTGACATACCACGCAAATACCCGATACAGAGCTACTAGCCAGGTATGTCCAAACATTATTGGCGGGCAAGATACCACGGGAGACGAGTTGGTTCTTAGTCCAGTTGTAGGTTGGCAGTTGAACAGAAGAGCCCATAGCAGTTCGGAGGACAGCAGCATCTACACCACGGATAAGTCCTCGGAATTTCTCAGCTCGAAATATCGTAGAGAGTGCATCAAGGGAGCTTTTGTAGTAATGTTGGGCGCCGACTGGCAGCGCAGGAGAATATGCCTTGATGATGACGGTCAGTCGTTTCTGTGCGAGAAAACCTATAGGGATCAACCAACTTGCATGCGAGCCTTGATGAGGAATAGTGGATTTCCGAGGGCCGCACCGACTGCCCCACTCGCGGCACCAGCTGCTACAGAGGTCAGAGGTATTTGATCAGCCGCACGCTTGCCTATGACGCGGTTTATCGTCCGGCGGAAAGGCTCATAAAATCCTTATATAATTCAGCCTAGTGAGTGACCGCGATGGACGATAACGTACCTAGGCGGGAGCCATTGAGGAGAATCTGGCAAATGGTCAGAAGGACTGAGAGGTGAGACGTGCAAAGGTGCTTACCTGGTATGCGTACTGGCAAGACGTCAGTACGATGCCACCAAACTGCACGCCGAACGCACCGCTGGGCCGAGACCTCGTTGCAGACCTCGGATGCCTTCGTTGCGCCACGTCTTCGCCAAAACATCAATAGCATTACTGTATACCTTTTGACCGCCACCCTTTGCTAGTTCGCCTTGAAGCTGCAGACGTGTTTTCGCGACTTCTGCGGGGTTTGAGACGGTGACCTATTCAGCTGTATGAGAAATGAGTCCAAGGTAGCAATCCGGCAGTGGCTGACCGCAACACAGGCTGCGAGACCGCCACAGACGAATCCTTCTGCGGTAGAGAGAGGGCGTAACGGGGGTTGCGTGGAGGTCATTCTATAGGCTGAGTGTACAGCACCAATGAGGCTTATAACGCTTAGCCGACAGAGCCCTTGGCGGAGTTGACAGTTTAATCGACCAACAGTGACCCGAGATGATCCCAGCTTGATGCAGCACTCCGACCTTCCGTACGAAAGTGGCCCTGTGATCACGACACGGACTGTACTTCTCGTCGGTATCCTTGCCGTGTCCGTCCCAGTGTTCGTCCGGATCGTTTCCTCTCCACTCGCCCTCATCCTCCTCGTACCGCTTTTCGTCGTTCTGGTGGTCGTATCCGCACTCTTTGCCAACTTTCTCCTCGCGCGCAGGCTTGATTCGAGGGTATTTGCACCAGAAAACCCGCTCTCCCATGCTGCCCGTCCTCTTGCATTCTCATCTCCCGCCGCGTGGCAGGCCGTCCTCACCCGCTCACAGTGGTCACATAAGTCCCCACAGTCACTTCCGTTGTTGTGTCCCAGCATGCCTGTAGTGTCCTCCAACCTAAATGATATCATGATTCTTATAGTCCGCGACTTTGTTCTGTCCTGGTACAAGGATATCTCGTCCTCACCCTCGTTCCCCACCGCCGTGTCGACGACTTTGCATGCGGTTACTCAACAACTCCTGCAGCGCGCAGCGACCATAGATGTTGCTTCCCTCCTCGTCAAGCGGATTTTGCCCAAGGTCACCTCTCATGTCGAACAGTTCCGCCAGTCAGAGGTCACACTTCGTGGCGCGGGCCTTGAGCGTCATCTTACTCAGTCAGAGGAACTCGACATGCTATTGGCTAGCCGATATGTCGGAAAGGGTGAAAAATTACACCCGGCCGTAGACAATCTCTCGTCTACATTCACGAAACAGAACGAGGAAGTGCATCTGAAAGGCATAGTGGACCGGATCCTTCCTTATATCCTTCCGGAGAATGAAGCACGAAGCAAGGTCTTCAAGACAGTGGTCAGAGAGGTCGTAGCCTGTACTGTGCTTTACCCAGTCATGGACATGGTTACAGATCCCGACTTCTGGAACCGTACAATCGAGCAGGTGGTGAGTTTTTTTGTTTTCCCCTGTTGGCTGTCTTCTGAATTTGATCCTAGGCCGGAGCCGCGATACACCAACAGTATGCTCGTTCTGCCTGAGAGCGTGTCTTTATTGATTATCCGTAGAAAGCTGATTTCCAAGGTACGAAACATCCTCGAAGCCCAATCACCGCATCGTCGTCATCACATCACATCAACGGTCACTCCAGGGGACGCTATTACCATTCGTACTGACGTCCGTCAATTTGAGTCTTTCCTTCGAAGCATCAATCGCTGTTCATCTCTATTAGACGCACGTCGCCTCAAGAACGATGTAATGAGCGAAATTCGCAGGACGAGATTGTTACTTGGTATATCTTCTGACTTCCATGTCAGGATAAGGAGCTAATTTTTGGATAGCCAATCACGAGAAAGAGGAATGGATAAACGGAGAGAGAACTGAGCATGTTGTAGCATTTTTGGACAGGCTGTACACTGCAAAACGCACGGTCGAGCAACGCATTGTTGTCCTAGGCGGTGAACAAGATCCGGTTGGCGTCATTTACATTACTTTTTTGCGTGCACCATTCATGTGTGTTAACCCAGATGGCTACCGCACGCGAAACGCATGCACGACCTGGTGTCTCGTTTAGAGATGTTCTTGGCAATCCTACTTCCCTCTCATACTTCATGGAATTCATGGATCGTCGCCATCGTTTATTACTCGTGCAGTTTTGGCTCACTGTGGAGAGTTTCAAGAACCCCCTGGAATTGACTTCTGATAATGAGGACGATCCAATTCAAGATCCCTCCAGCTCGACAACTCTACGAGAAGATATCCGCCTGATTAACGATCTGTATTTCTCTGCCACACCACCACATCCTTCCTTATCCTCGATCTCGCAGAAACACGTGGATATCATTCGAAGCTACGCCTCCAACGACATGGTGCCCAGCGTCGAGGATAGGAAAGTTCGCCGGAGTGTCATGTTGGCCCAGAGGGAAGTGGAGCAAGAAATGGAGGGTGATTTTGAAGATTTCCAGAAATCAGAGTTATGGTTTCGAGTGATTGAAGATGCCTCATTCAGTCACTCCGAGGTCGTATCTTCACCGGCCAACCAGCCGCATCATCTGAATCTATCGACTGCTGTACCGGCTGGTGGGGCGTCATCGCGGACCAAATCCCAAATTCCTCGTTCAGAATCATTCCCATCTCTCGTTTCATCCAGTCGTTCATCGGAGTATCCTCACTTGGTTCAAGACCCACCAATTTATTCACCACCTAAAACATCTCGTAGTAATATCGACGTTCTCATGGCTCCTTTGTCGGACTTGACCTCAGATATCCCCCGCGCACCTCTCTTCAATGACCCGGACGACGGCAGACCTATGGATGAATTTGAACGTATGGAAGCTATTCAGGCGGCGCTGACTGACATCATCGCTACGGAGCAGCGCTCTAATCAGCCCCGTGACCACGCTGAGGAAGCTGACAGTTTCGTCCCTTCGGTTCCCGACGGGAGGAAATCTCGTGGAGTGTTCGGTGACGAGGAAGATCCCAACGTTGACGAAGATAATGAAGAGGACGACACGACAGGGCACACCCATACTATCGGACAGGGATCCTTTCAACTTGCAGGACCTGGCGACCTCCAGCTTTCGTATGAAATTGCTCGTCTTGGCAAAAAGATATCGAAGTTGGAAGTCCACGCGGCGATGCTTGATACACTCATCAAGAAAGCTGAATTGACGGGGGATACTCGAGAACTTCGCCTCCTTCGCGAGGCAAAGGCTTCGATGGCCAGAGAACTCAGGGAATTGCATTTCCAAAAGACGCAGTACGAGCAACAGGAATCCGCTAATCGCCTCGTCCCGGAAAGAACAAAGGTTTCCATTGTCAGCTCAGCCGTCGCAGAAGAGGAAGGAAAGTCTGTTGTTCGATACCTTGTCGAGGTGCAACAGCTTTCTCCGGATGGAACTTTCTCATCTGGGTGGGTCGTTGCGCGACGGTACAATGAGTTCTTGCGATTACACAACAAGCTTCGTGAGGAATACTCTGTAGTTCGTAACCTTGACTTTCCTGGCAAGCGGCTGGTGGCCTCGCTCTCGGGAAGTTTCATCGATACTAGGAGACAAGCTTTAGAGAAATACATGCAAGTGTGTGACAAGTAACATGGGACCAACGACGGCACTAACTTTATCACAGAATCTGATATCAATTCCTGTAGTTTGCGAAAGCACAGAACTTCATGTATTTCTGTCAAGGGACTCACCTTTTATTGCATCCGAGGTCAAAGACGACACTCGCAAGGGACAAGGGAGGTTCTCTGGACGCAACATCGTTCAGTCGATGTATCGGTCTGTCACGGAAAGTATCGACGATATGTTCTTTGGGCCTTCTATGCTGGATGTTATGATCCAGCGACTCACTCGACAAGTGGCAGAGTTCACCGGCATAGTCGGCTCGGCGGTCGACGACGAGGAAATTGTTGCTCAAGCAATGAAGCAATACGGAAAGACCAGTTCACTAGACACTCTCATACAGATGCCAGGGGATCTTGAGCCATTGGATGGAGAAACGAGCACGTCCAATTTTTCTGCTCCCATCTGTGATCTAGTGCTTGCCATGTTCGAGCTTCACACCACAAACAACTGGCTTCGTCGTCAAGCAATTGTGATAATCCTTCAACAAGTTTTTGGGGACACTATCGAGCAGTCAGTTGGCAAGTTTTCCATGGCTGCTGTAATTCACTTTTTTCGTAGGAAAGTACGGCAGAGTATACAGTCTCTGTTTGAAGAAAGTCGTATTGTCCCTATGCTTGCCATGTTCCGAGAAAATATATGGCCCGGCGGCAGGCTGAGAGCACCTTTGCAACCTCGCACTACCGAAGAGAAGCTTCACAGTCGAGATGAAGCTAATCGCAAACTCTCGGCGCTAGTGCCAGGTTCGATCGTACTAATCTATTGAGGATGTGAGCTGACCGAGGACTCACTGCAGACCTGGCTGCTAATATGATAGGTCGTTCGAATGCCCGCCGTGGAGCCCGACGTATATTCGCCGTACTGCAGAATCGACGTCTAAACCAACATATCGCCTATACTATTGTGGACGAGGTGTGTTTGAATTGACCGAGACGATCTCCGCCTGATGGATTATTACTGGCAGATTATCGCCGCCATTTTTCCCGAGCTCCCACCAGTGTCACGCTAGGCGTGAGGTCGCCAATGGAATGCTTGTATCTTGTTTTGCCAGCCATGTTGATTCATCGATCATGTGTCACCACACTCCATTGGGTCCACCCGCATAAGGGAATCAGGTAGTTCCACGTTCCTGATGGTCTGTTTTAAACTTTTCCGGAATGTAACTGCCGTGGCGTTTGGGTCATCGTAGCTGATGAAAAACAGAATAGTTATACAGTGACCGGGAAGCTGAACAAGTATAGCAAGCGCACACTTTGAGAGCATGGAGAAGGAACCCTCCCGAGCCGGATGCATTCATTGTCGGGTGCATCCGACCAGGGAGAACCTGATAGCGACGCGCCCATGAGTCAGTAATTGAAGGTGCGAGGAAACTAGGGATGAGCCGCAGCGTGTCTTGTAAGTCCGCT